>JANIJG010005124.1:0-47991 GCA_024611175.1 Megaceryle torquata | reverse complement strand
AAAAAAAAAAAAAAAAAAAAAAAAAAGAATCTGCGCCTGAAGAGAAAGCAAGCAATTGAAATTATTATTTGGGATTTGCATAAATATTTCCAATTTGTTATGCCATGTCATATGGAAAAAAAAAAATCTATAATCCAGTGATTCCAAGAGCTGGAGTTTGAATTAAAAAAACACCCTAAACAAATGTAACACCAAACAACGTGAGACTTGTCACAGGGCAGCAGGAGATAAAAACTCTCTTCTTCATATACAAAGGAAAATGTGAAAGAAACAATTGTGTGTTGTACTGCCGCTGCCCACTGATTCTTTTGTTGCAAAAGCCACACTGAATCCATTAAGCTGCTGCAACAAGAGTGGGAAAAGCATGAAAGCTCTGTACCAGCCTGTATTTGAGAACTCGTACGGTGATACATAAAATTCACTTGCTGTTGACTGCTCTAACTACTTCAGTTACAGATACCATTACTTCAGGCTTCATATACAGAAGGACAATATCTCAGGGAAGAAAGAAAGGAGGAAAAAAAAAAAAAGAAAAAGAAAATCAACAAGACCAGCAACCCCTTTCACCCCCCAAAGCAATATCACATTTGTTTGTATATGGGAAGTTCTGTTCCAAAAGAGTGGAACAAAACATACAGCAAACCCAGTGCTTGCAGAAAGCCTTCCAAGCCTGTGCAGAGCAGCTACTCTGTTCACATACAGCCACTGCAGGGCTTCTGGAAAATGCTTAATATGCTGCCTGTGAACAGGTTCTGCCAAATGCTTACTGTGCATGAATGGCAGGTCTGTCTGGGTCTCCTCCTGGTTCTGAAGTGAGATGTGTGGCCTGGCCTTCAAGAAAGTCTGACCTGCACTGTCTTAAGTGAAGTTTAAGAGGTGTGTGCGGTAGGGTATTTCTTTTCTGCTGCCTCGAACACAGTAAGAAAAATTGCCTAACAAATGCCAATACACTCATTAGTGCAAAAGATAGATTAAATAATTTTTTTCTTCTAAATTAGAGAAAATATAAACATCTAATGAAAGATAATCAGAACATCTTAAAAGCCACGGTGAAACTGTTACAATGAGAAGCTAAGACTCTTCCTCTCCCCTCACTACTGAAGCCAACATTCACTAGCTCTGTCAGTCAAGAAAGGTAGCCAGGAAAGTAAACTTTTTACTTGTTCTCCCTCATATGCTTACAGATGAGTCAACAGTACCAAAAGTATTAAAATACCAAATGGAGGTAAAAAGTAGAAGGTAGCTTTTCCAGCACTTGTACAGCTGCCCAGTTTGGTATTAAAGATGATGTTGAAAAGTTGTTTCTATCCTCTAAGTAAACACACTCTTAATAAGTCAGAAAAAACCTTTGCTGGTGTGTGACTATCCACAAATTAATGACTATAGAAGAGGTCAACGAGATGGTAAAAGAACTATTTCTACTCATTTCCTGCATTTATGGTGTATATGTAGGCTTCTGTTATTATCATTAAAAAATATCCTGGAGAACACATTACATTAAACCCAACATTTAGAACATTAAAGCATCACAGCAGAAATGAAGGAGGGACTAAAACAGTACAGTGTCTTGCAGACGACACTACAGAAATTGAATCTGGTGCAGTGAGAGTCAGAAAGCTGGTATAGTGAGCAGAAAAAAAGGAGCAACTGAGTTGGACTGCAGACAGAGAAAATATTTAAATCATTGCTTTGGGCAGACTACCTGCAGATGACTGAAACACCAGGAAGCCAGAGAGAAAAAGATTATGACAAGATGTCTGAACAGCAATGAGCAATTTTTAATCAGTCTTTAATATGCCTACCTTGACATGTGTAAAAGACACCTACTTTCCAAAGGGCAGATCTTAGTATTTTCTGAAAAACTGAAAACCACTAGTCAGTTCTAACATTTCTTACTAAAATAGTTTGGGTGTGAACAAGGCTTTGAAAAACAAAAGAATTATAATAGGTTGAAGCATAGTGGTAACTGGAAATGAGGGGGGAAAAAAAAAAAAAGGAACAGTACAGAAAAAAATACATCAACAAGGAGAAAGGTGAGAGAACAAACTCCATCAGAAAGTGTTGGTATGTCAGCGCTGAAACATTTCACAGAAATGCATCAATTCTGATGACATTCTGTTTGAAAAAAAAAAAAAAAAACCAACTTTACAGTCTTTGAAACACCAGAGAGGAACATTGTGAATTTTTATTTAGAAATCCATTTTAGATTGTTATTTTGTTTTAAAATATTGCTTTTTACATTTGATAATGTTTAAGTTCATATATCATCTAAAGAATGCTAAATAAACTAAAGACAAGGTATAAAAGAAAACATTTATGCTTTAGTAAAGAAACATTTTAAACTCACTTTTTTACCCTGAAACACAACTGAATTTGAAAGATGGAATTTTTCTTTTTGTCTAATATGGATTATTTTAATGTGAAACTTTCCCACAGAACAAAACCAGCACACTTCAATGAGTTCCAGCACATTCATTTACATTTATACATGGTTTCTAGCTGCATCAGAGCATTAAAAGAAGGACTCACAGAATATAAAGTCTACCTACATTTTCCTCCTACAGGTCACAAGAAATAACAATAAATTCTTTAAGTAGAATTATAGAATAGACTACACTAAGGTTTCTAAACCAATTTTCACTCTACTTCAAGTTGGGTGTGGAGGGAATTGGCTAATAAAAAGTCTTACACACAAAATCCATTATAGGAAGGCTCATTTCCCCAAAAGTGGGTCAGAATCAATTTCAACCTTGTTAAAGGGATGTGAAAATGAAGACTGTTGAAACAAGCAATGCATGAAAGAGATTTTTTTTAAGTCTTTGTTTTGTACCCAACATCTAAGTTTAACAAACAAATTTTAAGGGATCAAAGTTAGCCTATTATGAAGCATAAAACTACCTCTGCTGAAAACCATAAATTATGTATGGAGCAGGCATATTTACTATTGCTGCTAGTAATGCAGAACATCTCTGAATAAGCACTGACTGCTGAATGCCTCACATTTTTTTATGATGAATTATGCAGAAGGCTCCAACACCACAACTCAGCTAAGGTGCTAGAGCTCATATACATGAGTGTATGTGAGTCATTCAACAAGCAGGAGACAAGAATATTACTTTTTTTTCTTTTTGCTCAGGCCCAACATTTTGTGAAGAGTAATTGCCACTAACACAAAAAGGGCTATATTGAAAAATGTCAGATAAAATTACTGTCTTCTCCACCTCCCTTCCCTTTTTTTTAATTCTTCTCCTTTTCTCCTCTCTTCAGCCCTTCCACTTCCTCCCCTGCCCTGCCTCCTCATTTCCCCATCTCCCATCTTCAAGTGATGCAGCTGCATAAAACTTTGAAGTACTGATTGGAGTAATGCACCAAATTCCATGAACAGAAATGGCATTTGAGAATATAACAACCAACATGTATGTCAGTTTGAGTATTTCCTCCATCATGAACAGTTAATTTTCAAAAAAGCTTTTGCTTCTTCCAAAACAGGGATGATTTCAGAACAAGTTAATTTATATTCAAGACTTGGAAGAATTTAAAGTACTAGTGAAGTGTGGGAAATGTCTATATGGCCCAATGAGGCACACCGCATCACTGCTTCCCCCCCTCTGAGGCAGTGACATCCAGGAGCCATCTGTTACACTCCTATCAATATGCCTAGATTGCTTTGATGCATAGCTATGCCCTAGCTGTACTTTTTCTGATTCGAAACCTAAGTCAGTATTTCTTTCTGGTAGCCTCACTGAACTCCACGAGTTGGTTTGTGAGCAGGAATTTTTAATAGACATACTCAAAACCAAGGCAGAAGAATACGTGCAGATTTTCCCATCCAAATCTGGAGCAAATAAGGAAACAGCCGTCTGCTGTGGAGGAAGATGTGAGGGTACAAAGTAGTTATCAGGTTTGTTCCAGAAGACTGGGAACAGTCATTAACAGCCTGTTTGTTTACTTGAAACATGTGTGGATAGTCCACACATAGCTGTGAGCAGTTTACCATTTCCTAAAACAGAATGATAAAAATCTGTAGGCAAGCTATTGGATTCAATATAATATTCAAATATTCAATATAAAAATATTCAAAATAAAATTCAGTGCAATATACTCCGTATGCAACTTGTTTAACATAGTATGGTAGAAAAACACAAAGTGCTACTACACAATGCAACTGTGCACCTAAATACTTAAAGAGGTTCTGATTCAAACTAAAACATGGAATTACTTTTAGTCCTTTTGCTATTTGCAGAATCTAAAGTATTTTTTTAATTATTTAGACCTATACAGAATTAAATATATATATAATTTTATTCCTCCCTCTTTTACATTGAACACAGTGGGTTAGTACACTGCATTTTGTCAAAATTCTCATTTAAAGCAGGTAGTTTAATTTTCAGACCTTCAGGGAAAAATATCCATCTTGGGCTAAAACTTTATCTGTCTCATTTCAGCAGAAAGGATTCAATTTTTCCTCTTTAAGAAAGTTATAAACCTCTTCTTGAAGTCTTTGAAGATGAAATATATTTTCCCTATGCTCCTAACTTCAGCAATGGCCTAGAGATTTAACAGGAAACTAGGTCATTAGAGTCCCTGGCACTTTCTTTGACATAGCTAAATGACATCTCTTCTGGAATCCAAATGTCATTTTTGCCCTTTATTCTTAGAAAAATAGATGCCAATCCCCACTAGAGAACACTGCAATCATTACCATTTGATAGAAAATTTAAATCATTGGGAAACAAATTTGAGGTGCTGCTTCTCTACAGCTTCTGTTTCAGATCAATTTTCCAGGCTTCCTGAGCTGCCCAAGCCTCTCTCAGCTGGGCAGTCCCTTCTTCCGATCAAGAATGAATCTAGACATTTACAAGGTAGTGTCTGTGCATTTTGGAGGCTAGCTCATGAAGTTCAGGACTGGAAAATTTCTGCTTTATTTCATGCTGGTTTAGAGAAAAAGCAAACCTAGTATGTCAGTGAACTTTCATACTACAATCTGACTTCCCATTGCAATGCATTCAGCAGCAATACAAAGCATAATGAATACATTACCATACATAGCAAGGGGTGAAACACAAAGCTCAGTGGAATTTAAGATTAAATGGCTTCCTCCAATCATAAGTGACAGTAGCTGAGAAAGCCCTGTCTATGCTTTCAGTGGCATCCTCCTGATGCCAGCCCAGATCTCTCAGTCCTGCAGCACAGCGTTCCTCTTCTAAGAATCCCCACCTCTCCGCCCCCATTTTAAGCACAGCTTTAAATTTTACAGATTGGATGGCGCTTTGTGTTTTTCTATTATGCTCCCCCCAGACACACAATTTATGTCTAATAGAAGCTCACATCACACACTCAAGGGAACAAAGCAGACAGAAACAGGGAAACAAAGTATTGTAAGACAATTTGCCAGGAACAGTCCAGCAAGTACCATTACAGAGATTCTATAGCTGCAAGGCCTTAATACTTGAATAGCAAGAAGTGACAGAAAAGCACTGAAAATGGGGAAAATAACCACCACCACTCTAGGTCCTGGTGGAAAGCTAGGGGACAATCTACCAGGGAATAGTCTGAATTCAAAGCAGTATGGAAGCTGGAAGATCTGACTGCTAAAAATATGGTTTAATTGAATCAATATGCAAAATCTGCATTAGCATTCTATTCAAAATCCCCTCCCTCTTATTTCAGGGGTACCTCGAGTTCTTTTCTCCCATCACCTTTCACACAGGTCCTGAGTATATCAGACTCTTGCTGTTTTCCCTTGCTTTCAACCCTCAACCCCAGTGTAGATAAGTGAAACAATGACACATGGGCTTTGACCAGAATCCAGGGGACAGGCTCGAACCACCTACTCTCTCCTTCCAGCAGCACAGAACGGAGTACATTCAAACAAGTGAACAAGATCCACACAGTCACATGCACTTGTCTCCTATATAACTAAGAAAGCTAATGAAAATGCAGGGAAGTCTTTAAAATGCCTTCTCTTGAACATTTTCTCAACGTTGATCTATGCTATGTTCCAGTGATGAGCTACTAACCTTCTAGAAACTGACATCTTCACCTCAACCCAAGAGGATAAAGAAACGAAGCCAGTAATTTCAAAAAGAAATATGCTTTGCCGTTAGTCCATCAGATGCAAAGATCATGCTTGAATTTCCATTACCTATGTCAAACTTAGTACTGTGGAAGTGTTCAAGTGCTCTGCTTTGCTAAAAACAACTTTGCTCTTCCTAGATTTGATTGCAGCAAGCCCAGCTCTGCTCTTAACCTTTCAAGGAGACTGTGAAATATGATTCAGGACTAAACCACTCCAAAGCAGCCTGAAGCTCTTTGGTCAACGACATGTGGAGTTCCAGTATTTCCCTGGCCAAGCAGTTCACGGGCTTCAGTTGGCTTAGCTTGTGGGAAGCCTCCCAGTATCACATCTATTCCTGTTCAAACACTGGAACTTTAATGAAGCGGGAAGGTTTTGGGAAATCTGTGTATTTATAGCTTTTGTTTTTCACTTCGGACATTAAACACTGAGCTGTCTCCCCAGCATAATAGATTTATTCTATCAATGTGTAGGACATACTTTAAAACTTCATTCCTGATTGAAATTTATTAATATGGGATAAAAACTGATATCAAGATGAATGTAGGGCCTCGCTTTGTTTGGTCAACCTTAGTTTTGTTCCAAATGTCTTCTGTGATGCAAACCCCTTCTTTCTTTCCACATTTTATCTTCAACTCTAACTGCAATATAGTGGCGATCAGCTAGAGTGGAGAAAGGTAATTGTAGTCTTGACTCTGGCATTCATAAGACCTAGCCACCTGTTTGCCAATTCTGTAGTGCATTCCACTTTTTTTTTTTTTCTCCAGGATCTTCTTAAGTATCACAGAATCACAGAATGTCAGGGGCCAGAAGGGACCTCAAAAGTTCATCCAGTCCAACCCCCCTGCTAGAGCAGGATCACCCAGACCAGATCACACATGAACGCGTCCAGGCAGGTTTTGAATATCTCCAGAGAGGGAGACTCCACAACACCCCTGTGCAGCCTGTTCCAGTGCTCTGTCACCCTCACTGTGAAAAAGTTCCTCCTTATGTTTTAGTAAAAATGGAAATACTTCTAAATTAATCTTTCTTCAGATCTAGTGACTGACTGGACATATTACCTTCCCATGCTAAATTAAAAACAAAAGATAAAACAGCACATAAGGCATCTGTATAATTTTTTTTTTCCCCAAGACACATCATCTGATTGACATTCACCTTTCTCCTTAATAACTTTTATGTTACATTAATGCCCACAAGTGTTAAAAGAAAGAAGCTAGTTACACATGCTAAACAAACAGTACTAGAAAACAGATCAGGTACAGGCCGAAATCTGAAGGTTTTTGAGGTTTGGTTTGGTTTTTTTTATCTTTTGTTTTGTTTCATTTTATGTTCTTCTCAGATACTCATGCATTCCTGAAATTTTACTTGTGGTCTTTTCCATCCAGAAGTCCAGATGCTTAATGGAAACATTCTTCAAGATAATCTGGCTGCATCAACCTGTATACTTAGCGATTTTTTTGATCACTTGTATTTTCATATTTTTTCCCCCTTGTCAACTATTCTTTTCACATACAAAAACAAAAGAAAGAAATTATTCAAAATATCAAAATATCTCAACAAAGAATAGACATTTTTAAATGTTTAAGGATAAACAATTTTTAAAATATAGGACAAATTTGGTTCTTCTCGAGACAGCAAGGAGATTTAAAAAAAAAAAGAAAACAAGAGAGATTATACCACAATTTTACAAGTCCCATGCAAAACAGGAAGACACAGAATCTATTTTCCTAGGAAGAAAGATAAGAAATTAGAAAATAAACATCAAACTAGATAAAGTCTGAGACATTAGAAGAAAATCAGTTAAACGGTTAGCTATTAAATTGGACAAGAAGCCCCCAACTGTGACAAAAAGTAGTGGATAAAATGAAGAAAAGACTTGAGAAATATTTTGATAAACTCATTTATTGTAAGAGAGACCAATGAGGAAAGGAAAATGACAAAAAAAAAGAATAGTTTAGAGGCATGTTTTGAGTGCTTAATCCAAGTGAAGACTTCTCAAGAAAGGCACGCTGTGCTTATCTTACAACCAGGCTATAAAGCTGTCTGCTAGGTGACAGGGATTACAATTGTCACTAACACTACCAATTTTGACAAGAAACTGCAATGAAACATAATTTTCTGAGGCACAAGTGTTTGTTGCAATAAATAGATGCCACAAACTTGGGCTAATAAGGGAAAACATCTGATGGTCACTGGAGGGAGGAAAAGACTTCAATGAATGCTGCTACTGCTGTCTCATCAACAGATACACCCAAATGTATAAGCTGATTTTCTTTAGTGAAAGCAAACAAGCTAACAAACAAACTCCAAACAAACAAAAAACTAAACCCACAAAACAAACAGAAAAACCCAAACAAACCCACAAAACAAGCAAAACCCACCACCTTTTACTTAATAATGAACAGCTTTGTTGCATGGCTATTTGGAAAACACATCTTCTGACCACAAAGCTTCTTTATAACAAATACCAAGAAAGTTCAGATAATCTTGTGTGAATTCTGATGCCTATTTGAAGGCACTTAAAACTACTTTTTGAGCCTCTCTTAGTAATCCATCACTATGTCACTAAGGTAATTATTAGGACGCAGTTCAAAAGTATTCTGCATTGTCCCCAAATTGGCCCAGCTTTATTTTAAAAAGAAACAATCAATCTCCATTCAGCTTCCTAGCCTCCTCCTTTTTTATATACAGATATATTCATTGGTAAGCTGCAAAACACTAGAAGCAAGGTGCAAAAAAGCCCTATGACCCAAAGATACTGACAGACGTACCAGTACAAAAGTTGGTTTGGAATCAAGGAAGCCGTTTATTTCTTACGAGATGTGGTAAAATAAAGAAGATATCTAAGATATTTAAATTGACTTTATTCCTAACTTTAAAAAACACAGGTTCACTCACTGACTTCAGAATTACAGGCTTAACTTTAAGCACATAAGTAAATGTTTACAGGATCAAGTTTCAAATATATAATCCATGCAAGCCTGATTTTTCAGTCCGCTAAATGAGAAAGCTGTATAACTATTTTTGAATGAAATTCTCTGCACAGTGTAGAAAACTGCAACACATTACAGAACCTCTAGCTGAAGAAATTTGAAGCTGAGAATGAAAAAGTATACATACCTTTGACATAAACATTGACAAACTCAAACATAGTCTGTCACAGTTTAAATCAAACTCCTCTCTTTTCATATGGAACTTGGTTTATGTTGCTGTAATGTTAAATAATATTTATACCAGAGACAACTTTTGCAATTTGTAACATTTTCTACTGAGTAATAACAAAGTATTTGTAAAGTTGTTCAATTTAACCAGTATCAAACAATAAGGTAAAAGATACAACACATCTAAATTCACCAAGTATATTTTAACCTTTAATAGTCAACATTCTGCACTACATTCTACAAAAATAACTTTTAAAAACTTTACTGTATCTAACAAACATACCTCTTGCATCCTTCCCCATGAAACCTCAAGTCTCACAAAAGTCCAAATCCTAAATCTTTCTCTGCTGTCAGTTCCCTAACAAATCTCTTACAGTACTCTGTCTTCATCTCCACCATTCTAACCCAGTCAACCAACTCAACTCTCAAGTTGTGATTTATCCAATCTGTCATGTCTTACACTGGTCCAGACATACTTTCTAAGTTTGCCCTACTCCTGCAACACTGTCATGCAATCAGCATCCGGCTCTCTAGTCCAGATCTTCTTTGGAATCCACAGCCTTCGCACCCAGAACCTGTTGTGCATCTATCTGCCTTGACTCCTGGCTTGTATAGCTTCCTGGAAAGGCTTAGAGCAAGAACATTTTTTGAGACTTCAATGCTCATGGAGCATCTGCAGCATGAATTAAGACCCTGAGGCAGAAGAAGAAAGGCTATTATGTTGTGCTGGAGACAGGATTCAAGAAGCTATCTCTAGAAGGTATTTGCCCATTGCCATTATGAGCCACTTCTTTCCCACTGTGTCACTTAATACTCTGCTCCCTGCTTCAGTTAGGTGGCTTCTCCTCTTGTTAGTATTGGATAAAATGAGATACAGCAAAAGGGTGCAGAGATCACTGAATGTCACCCAGAGTACTAAGATGCTCAAACTGCTGTTTGGACAGTCATTCATCCATTAAACTATTTTCCATTTAGGCATTTACATAAATCAATGGACATGTAAATCTCAAGTTCAAAAAATAAATTTCAAAAAAAAAGGCCTTACTCTTATTAACACGACATATCAAAAGATTTGGAGACCTCACAGACAGCGAGGACTAGAAATAGTATGATCCTTTTTTTGACAGATTCATCTTCTGTTGAATTCCCATTTCACCTAAGAGATTAAATTCTATTCACAAGGAAAGGAAAGCACTGGCAGTAACTGAATGCATGTACTTAGAGAGAAGCAATTCAGAGTGTTGACCAATACATTTTTGGTCAATAAAATAGCTGGAGAATTATATCAAAAGCACATGAGCTTTATGCTTTTGGTTCTAAGAGGACAGTGTTCTTGCACTACTTCAGAAGGAACCAGTGGTATGTCCCTATACAGTCAACAGACTGCAGGTTTTCTTTTTTTTTTCCTTTCCTATGTTTACTCTTCAAGCACTTTTATATTTACATACTGTTGGTATAAGTTAATACACTGTTCAATATAACAAACAATCATGATGAAAGAGAAAAGAACCCACCCCAAAAGAAAACCCAAAACAACAAAGCTAAAAAGACATGTAAAGATTAAGGAATCTAGGTCATAAGTCTTCCTGTTCTTTGTAAAGGAAATAGAAGGGAGAAACAAGGAATATAACAAGGAACAACAACAAAAGTAAATGCCTCCAGGGCTAGACAAATTAAAGCAAAAATTTTGAATGCTTTCACTGGAAACACAACTCTTTAAAACGACAGACTGCCTCAAAACAGTTTTCTATGATTTAGGTTGAACTGCTTATCAGGAAGCATCTCAGACTAGAGAAGTGAGAGGATTGTGAGATTCTGTGTACTCTCCAAATGTTGGTTTAATACACAGGAGGGCAGTAAGGACACCACTGTAAATTGAGATGCATCACTGTAGCAGTCTATAAATACAAGAAAACCAGTCCTAAACCTGCATATGAAGAGCATTTGCATGCATGAGACATGCTGGTGAAAAGATGTGCCTAATTCAATTAGTGAAAGCAAAAATATTTGCATGTTAATGCAAAGAATATGGACAGCAAAATGCAGGAACTGTAGACAAGTGCCTTCTGTTACAGGGGCAAGAGAATAAGGTGCAATAGCAATCATGGTTAGAATACCACAAAAGCATGAGTTTTTCATGAAAGATAAAACTAAAGGTGAAGCTGGCTGGGTCCTAATAGCAATTGCATGAAAAAACAGAGATGGCAGAAAATATTTTTTTTGGGGAAAAAATAATTTTGAAGAAGCTGGCAGATGGGATTTTATTGGGAACTATTTTAGCTCCTCAGAACTAGGTTTGGTGGTGCATTAGACAGACATTTCTGACAATGCTAAAGAAAGCATTTTGACTATAAATTTTGCTGTGATGAGGTATTTCTCAGAAAGCACACGGTGCTGACAATCACAAGAACTCTTAGTAACAGGATGACCAGGAGACCTTGGAAAACCAATAGCGGTGCTGGTCAGTATATTCCTACATCAAGACTCTTTATTGCCAGTTTCATTCTGTAGGTATTGTATTCAACACAAAAAAGAGAGGAAAAGAAGCACTAATGAATCTATCCAGAAAGTACATTTAACATCTCTCACGATGTTAAATGGTGGCTGAGTTACCATCCCTGGATATGTTTAAGGGTCGTTTAGATGTGGTGTTGAGGGACATGGTTTAGGTGTGATCTTTGTAGAGTAGGGTTAATGGTTGGACTTAATGATCCTAAGGGTCTTTTCCAACCTGAATGATTTTATGATTCTATGATGTGATGTACAAGATTGCAGAGTTGAGTGGGTTTTTTTGGCTTTTGTTTGTTTGTTTGATTGTCTTGATGGGGGTTTTTTTGTGGGGTTTTTTTTGGGGGGGGTGTTCTTTTTTTTTTCCTTCATCTATTTAAAAAAAAAAAAAGTTAACTCAACTGACTGATATTAGTAGGCAGAGAAAATCAGCTCAGTGTGCCCAACAAGTGAAATTAAAACTTCCTGAAGTTTCAAGATGAGGCCCAAGCTGTCATTTTATTAGCTATGATTTAATCCAGCATCCTTGTCCCATTTCCTGCATACCAGTCCTGACAGCCTGGGCTTACTTACAGTTGACAAATGAGTGAGTGATTGGGATGAGAGAAATGTGATACTTTCTAAGGAAAGTTTAAACGGTGGTAAATATTCTCTAGCATTGTAGGAATAGAAATGGCATAAAACCTAGAACAAAACAGAGCAATTGCATGCAGTCTTTCTAGCTATACAGAGTACACAGCCTTTAGGATCAGAAGTATACATGTTATAGGTCTGGTTAACCTGTACAAATTAAAATATATTGTACAAGCAGGCAAGTTCATGTTCTCCCAGAAACCAACTGGTTTAATACACATATGCTACAAACTCCCCGTGGAAAGATGTCAGCTAAAAGCAGGCTGTGACTAGTGGAACAATTACTTCATTGCACTCTTGGTCACCTTTTTTCCTTTAGGCATTTCAGGAAGTGGTGAGGAGTGGAATGAAAGACAGATGAACTATTTTAGAGATTACAGCTGGTGCTTTGTTGTCATCCTTCCAAAGGGTCCAGTAGCCTCTCAGTTATACGACCAAGTGTTTGTTCTCATCATGAAAGAGGTTGCCAAGCCCCTAGAAGGGATAGCAGCTGTGAACAACTATCATATTTGGGGAAAAAAAAAAAGAAAAAAAAAGGTAGCTGTTACCAGAGTATAAGGTATCTTTGGATAGGCACAAAATGAGATCAGTTTTCCTGTTGACATGTTCTTATGACATGAAGACGATGGGACAGGCACCCAACAATGAAGTTTTTTCCACTGCACTGTTTAGTAATTTTACAGCCATTCATAACCTTGGTTTGAAATATGTTACTGGAAAAAGAGGTTGAATCCAGCCTTTTCTCAAAAATTCTTTTTTGTTGCTCAGATATGAAGTCAGAAGTCTATCTTGAAGGTTGTTTCCCTACTTGGCTAATGACCATTTTTGCTCTCCTAAGCAGCATAGCCCAGGTTTCAGAAGCAAGTGTGAACACGGCTGGTACTGTTTTACATAACATCACAGCTATGAAATTCCCCACCCATCATATGTTATCCACTTTTAAGTGCTCTTCAGTCTTCCACATGGAGAAACGGTTGACATTGCATCCCCTGTCATGCTGTTCTTGTTCTGCTTGAATTAGGATTAGGATTAAATCAATTGCTTTAAAAATGTAATACTGTTTACTCTCGTCAGGAGATAATACTGTTTAGCTTTGTATTTGAAACTCTAATAAAGAAAGCTTGGAATCTGAGGACATACTTATGCCTTAAATATGTGAAATTCTAAGTTCATTCATGAACATAAACCCTGTAACAATTCCACCTATACTTGTTTATATAATTCTAGTGATTTATGACTTTAGTTCACATTATGTTAAACATCGTTTCTTGGTTTGAGCTAGAACAGAACTAATTCTGTTCAGTGATTTTACTTCTCAGCTCAGTCTCTTCTAACTCACTGCACTTTCTGAAGTTATTCACATATTTTTGCAGACCATGTCTGCTTCTAGCAGTGATAACACTCAATGTTTACAGCTACTGCCAATAACTGGTATGCAGAAAGTCTCTTGCTTATACTTGCTCCTATAGAAACCAAGGTCACTGCTAAGTCTTGTGTACATCATTGGAATGCACCTGTGGGGAGGAGCAGACAGGACAGGTGACTGTAAACTGACCAACAAGGCATTCTATATATGTGATATTCAGTATCAAGCTAAGGGATTGGGAGGGTCAAGCTCTCTTCTTCAACGGCCAGCATCTGAGGAGGACTCTCTCCATTCTGCCTTCAATCCCGATCCCTGTGTTCATTAATCTAGTTCCAAAATCCAGCTCCTGAATCTGGTTCCTGTCTGCCACTGGGTCCAGTCTGTGACTTCCCAAGTGACTGCACCACAGCATCATAGAATCATAGGCCTTTTGGGCTGCAAATGCTCATTGTTGGCTCATGTGCAGCTTCTCTTCCACCAGAATCCCCAAGTCCTTTTCTTCAGGGCTGCTCTCTATCACCTCCTCCCCCAGCCTGTACTGATAGTGGGGATTGTTCTGACCCCAGTGCAGGACTCTGCACTTGATCTTGTCGAACCTCATGAGATTCACCTGGGCCCACTCCTCCAGCTTGTCCAAGTCCTTCTGGATGACTTCCTGTCCCTCTGGTATATCGACTGCACCACTCAGCTTGGTGCCATCTGCAAACTTGCTGATGGTCTGCTCGATCCCACTGTCTGTATCACTGATGAAAATATTTAACAGTACTGGTCAGACTATTTAACACACCCCTGAGGGACACCACCTGTCATGGATCTCCATCTGGACATCACGGCATTGACCACTACCCTCTGAATGCTTTTATTCTTTGTTACTTAACTTCATCTTCAACAGTACTATAAGAAGAAATATCTTTTGCAAGTGTTTTGAAAGACTACACTGCCAGTATAACCTTAAAATGAGACAAAAAAAAAAAAAAAAAAAAAGAAAAAGAAAATCAGTTATCAAACCAGAAGATTGTGCAGAAAACTGGAAACATTATTTGATGTGTATTCATTATGAAAAATGAAAAGGTAGGACAACAATCATATCAAAATGGTCTCAACAACCTCTAGAAGCTTTATATTCAGATGGGAGCCAGAAAAAATAACCTGCTGCTCTTTTTTTTTTCCCCTTTGTTAATTTGAAGAAGAGAATGAATTTTCTCTTAGGAGTACTCTATACACAACTGGAGGCACTAACAGTGACACAAAGTAGGCATAAAATTTGGGTCTAAACAGAAGGTATCGCTTCTCCCAGTGTCTTTTGTTTTATTGTTGTTGCTATTCTGTTTTCTTTGTTTTGTTTTGTGTTCTCCTTCCATTTGTTGTTGTTTTTTGTTAGTTTGTTTGGTTGGTTTTTTTAGCAGAAAATGGATATTTGAGACCTGATTGATGAGTGGCACAGACTCCAGTTGGCAATCTTTAGATAGTGGTGTTCCCCAGGGGTCAATATTGGGTTCAGTCTTATCCAACAACTTAATCAGTGACCTGGATGAAGGGATAGAGTGCACCCTCAGTAAGCTTGCTGATGATACAAAACTGGGAAGAGTGGCTGACACAGCAGAAGGCTGTGCTGTGCCTCACCGAGATCTGGACAGACTGGAGAGATGGACAAAGGTGAACCTAATGAAGCTCAACAAGGCTAAGTGTACAGTCCTACAGCTAGGGAGGAACAACACCATGTACCAGTACAGGTTAGGGGTAGACCTTTAGGAAAGCAGCTCCATGGAGAGGGACCTGGAGAGGGACCATGGAGGGAACATCAACGTGCCCTTGTGGCCAAGAAGGCCAATGGTATCCTAGGGTGCATCAAGAAAAATGTGTTCAGCAGGTCAAGGGAGTTTCTCCTCCCCCTCTACTCTGCTCTAGTGAGACCACATCTGGAGTATTGTGTTCAGTTCTGGTCTCTCCAGTTCAAGAGGGACAGAGAAATAGTAGAGAGAGTCCAACAGAGAGCTACAAAGGTGATTAAGGGACTGGAATATCTCTCTTAGTAGGAAAGGCTGAGAGCCCTGGGGCTATTTAGCCTGGAAAAGAGAAGACTGAAAGGGGATCTTATTAATGTTTACAAGTATCTGAAGGGTGGGTGTCAAGTAGAAAGGTACAGACTTCTGTGGTGCCTTGTGACATGACGAGAGGTAATGGTCACAAGCTGGAACACAGGAAGTTCCACCTCAACATGAGGAGAAATTTCTTTCCTGGGAGGGTGATGGAGACCTGGAACAGGCTGCCCAGGGAGGTTGTGGATTCTTCTTCTCTGAAGACTTTCAAAACCCACCTGGATCTGTTTCTGTGTGGCTTTCCCTAGGTGTTCCTTCTCTGGCAGGGGGGTTGGCCTCAATGATCTCCAGAGGTCCCTTCTAACCCCTACCATTCTGTGATTCTATGATTACAAGCTAGATTAGTAAATAAATAAATTCTCACTCCACAAATACCTTAATTTCATCTATTTATTTCCATGGATACTGATCAGTAGTTGAAAGTCATTGTTTAATTACCACCTCAAATCTTCAGCAAAATAAACAGTGAAGTGGTAGTAACAAATAACTCATAATCCACCCTGTTTTTACCTAAATTGAAAACTGCGTTCTTCTGAATTTAAACCTTTTCTCTTTTAGCTTTCACTACTGCTTGAGCTGTTGAGATATTTGCTCTTCTAATAGGTACATGATTGCGGTGGATAGGCACATCTTCTTTCTTTTAATCTATATTCAAACATTCTAAAGTAATGACAGGGACCTGACAAAGAAAGGAGATTAAGATTTAAGGCTAATGATCAGATAAAGCTTTTATTTCAAGAATTGTGCTGATTAAGGGAAATGTCTGAATAAAAGAACATTGGCTTTTGTTTAGCATATAGATCTGGCAACAGTGACAGTGGGACAACACAGCTTTTATTGCATTTGAGAGAAGTAATTGCCACTTAGTTTCTTTTTGATATTTAAATTTTTTACTAGAGCATAGCCTAGTTTTTTACTTAAAAGAATAAAAGATAATACAAAGGTTGTTCAAACCTCCTCAGTAGAAACTTTTTCCTCCAGAGGCACTACAACCTGTGAGGTAAACAGATGCAATGTCTTTACATCTATTTACCTGTAAGAACTTTGGGTCATAGATTTAAAAAAATCCCTGTGACAATCTTCATGTTGTAAAATACATATGTGTGGAAAAAAAAAAAAAAGCTAAGACGAAATTTAAACCTGCCCTCTCAGCCTCTTCTGCACCTCCAAAATATCCCATAAAGCTCAGAGGACAAGAAAGATCTTCCACATCTTCTAAGAGTTGCTCCAACAGTTAGGAACCTCTTTATCATCTTCTGTCTGTTTCTCCTGTTAACTTTGATCTCCCTTTTTTAGCCCTCCCCTAAACCCTCATGGGGTACCATTTTTGCACTTTGTAGCATCAGGTAGAGAAGGCATGATCCTTTTCAGCAGAAATCTTGACAGTTACATATATTTTTTCTGAAATGGGAATAATCTGTAAGAAATTAACCATAAAAATGCATGATTAAAGAAATCCTAAGAAATTGAAACATTTCTTATCTAATCAACTATAGTAGATTTCATGGTCTTTTTACAGTTTCAGTCTGTGAGTAGTTGACCTAGTGCTTCATCATGGTCTAAAGCCTGAAGGTCTTCCAGCCACTCTCAGATGTTGCAGGATCAGGCCTTTTACACCCAAGGTGTAGTGTGCACTGAGTCCTCACATGAGTTGCTCTTTTATACAGTTTTCTGTGAACATACTCTGTTCTGGACATTTCACACTTATGCTCTGTGTCTAAGGTAAAAAAAAAAACAAACCAAAAACCAAAAACCAAACCAAAACAAACAAAAAAACCCAAACCAAACCAAAACCAACCAACCAAACAAACAAAACCCAAACAAAAAAAAACCCCAAAACCCAGGTATTTTTGGTTCCTCTTAGGGATAACCCATTTTCCCCCTTTATTTCCCTAATTTCCCTGACTATGCAGGGGCTTTCCTTTATATTCTGCATTTCAGACAGACATTCAGGCGGCTCACAATCTTCTACAAAACTGAGTCTCAATTAAAAAAGTTTCATTTTGATGGTTGAAAGAATTTAATCTGCTTAATTCGAGCTTGCTGTCTATTCCAAATGAGTGGTAGATCACTGTGGTAATCAATATAACTCTCCTTGTGCAAGCAGATGCCCATGAGAATGAAAAGAGAAACATCCAAGACATAAATCTCTTGAACTCTCTTTTTAACAAGTTATTAATTTTTGGGGTGGGAGACAGGCAGAAGCACACATTAGTCATCAGGGAAATTAATGTGTTACTGTCTTTAACATGGTACAAAGTATTGTTAAGAAATTATTTGGAAGTTTCTTTATGCTCCCTTTAAGGCTTATGTGATATGCCTGGGGAAGAAAGAAAAATGTCTTCCCTTCTGTCAGCAGATTTCTTGATGGGCTGGGAGGAAACAAAACCAAACAGAAACACTAAAGCATAAACTTGTTATTTAGCTAACAAAAAAGGCATCTAATGGGCCAGTATAGCACATTCATTATTTTTACTTGCCTTGGAATTGCTTAGATTTTTTTCCTTTATATATTTTCATAGAAATAGCTCCATTTGCCTTTTAGAACACTAGCTGCTAATGTGCTTCCACCCCTTTCAGCCTTGAGATAAAATACCCAGTAGCACAACTAACATTTGTAGCAGCAAGACAAAGGGTGCATAGTTTGCAAATCTGCAGCATTTGACTCAGAGGGCAAAGCTGAAAGTGAAGGAATCCACTAGCCCTAGTGGACAAACATATAAGAGGACATATAATTTACTTGCTTGTGGCATTTGTTTAGTCTCTGTTCCAGAACAAAAAGCTGAAAGCATACTCCCTTTTTATTTATTTTTCCCCAAGAGATTCTATGACTGTTTTACTACTTTCATTTACAATGACAGTGCTGTCACTGTAGTGCCATATGAACCTCAGTATATTTGATCATAGGAGGCATTTATACTTAAGCTTTTATATCATCACTCTAGGATCTCTTTTCCCAAGTGTATTTCCTCAGTTCTTGAGGTTTTATGAAGTCTCAACAACATTTAAAGAAGAAGATTGCACATATATGAACGAGAATCTGCAGTAACCCAAACTACAGTTGGCAACATCCTATCCCTACATAGTATGATAATCACCTATCCATACATGAGATAAGTCATGTGAACACTGTAAATCAGATTCAAAAAATCTTCCTCAACAGAACAGGAAAAAGTCTAAACTGACAGATGCTGCAATGTTTTTCTTAGGATGCAGACAGAAAGATACATGCACACTCTGTGGATCTCATCTAAAAAAAAATCCAGTTCCCAGATATGGTCCACATTTGCAGTACAGTAGGTCTTCACACATATTATGGAGACAATAAAAAAATCTCATAGGGATGTCAAAATGGACTGCACAGGAACTATCACAGAGCTGGAAATCCCTGATCACCACACAGCGTTTCCCCATATGCATTTTTCTGTCAGAAAGTAATTTGGGGAATGTAGACAAATTGGAGGCCTATGACAGCTACAAATTATAGATAAGCTTGTTATTATTACCTTGCCTTGAATTAAAATATAAGCATACTAAAATAGTGTAAGAGGTAACAGCATGTAAATTTTGTGTAACTGTTTTACATATGTGAGCAATATGACCACTAAAAGACACGAAAAAGACAGGCAGAGTTACATGTCAGAGTTAAAAAAATGTTTAAAAAAAAAAAAAATTGTCAGAAAGACAAGTTAAACATAAGGGACTATACCTAGGACTATACTCCCAAATACATCAGAAGAATGACTAGCAAAGCCCAAAACAAAATAAGCAGTAGAAGGAGGAAAGGACAAACCACAGTTTTGGAAGGGGAATAACAGAATAAAAACATGAGGCAAAAATAAGGAAAATCACAGAAGAAAGGAGAGAAACTCACTTTGGTTTCAACTTCACTTAACCAACTTTTACAACAAAAGCAAATTTGAAAGACCTTTCATGTTATAAAAATACTTAACTTAGATTTTAATATGCACCAAAATATGTTTGCAGATTCAATGTGAGCTAATTGTTCTGCTCAATGATGGTGAGACATTTTGAAATTTCTTTTTATTTTGAATAGTTGTATTTTTCAAGAATCTCTTATCATTTTCACTGGGCTTTACATGCATTCTCTGACACAGCAGGTAGCATCAATCTGTATTATTCAAAATTTACTTAACTTTATAAATTAGAAAAAGATGTATGTTGAAAAAGGAAATGCAGAGATTTTCTGAGTAGCTGATAATATCCAGAAGGAAATGTAAGATGTCTCTTTCAGAGATGTTATCATCATCACTGTTTGTTGCATTCAATGCATTTGTGAACAGGCTGCTCCAGTCACTGCTGAATCCCACAGGTACAATACTACTTCATGGCAGACTATATTTAAACGCTTTGCTTCATGATATAGCCTTACTTTAACATAAATTCAGCATTTGCTATACCAAACTAGACACAGGGTCTGCCTGTAGGGAATATGCAAAATTGGCTTCTAGATCCATTGAACAGAAAATCAAGGAAATATAAAACTCATAGTGTGCCAAAATATTTTGTCCCTTGAAGGTAGTGAATGATTTATGCAAACCAATTTACTTTTTGTGTTGCAGGCATTAAGCAAAGCCAGGGCTTACTAATGAGTTATCAAGAGAATGGGAGAACAAACTAAATGGGGAATCCTTTTAGTGCTGTCAGTGGTAAATTAGGTCTATCAGGATCACAATAAGAATACACATAGCAGCCAGTATTAGGTTAATTACCTTTGTTGACTTGAAAGGTTGGAATTTAGCTGGGAACAAAACAAGAAAAGCTTTTGAGTCTTAATAATTTTTATATTTCTAGGCAGACATCACATATTTAAAGTATAGGATGCCTTTTCATTCCACTGGAAAAAAAGGAGTCAAAAGGAAGAGTAATTTCACTGTCTTTGTTGTCAGGGAATTTGATAATTCTTCTCAGTTGAATATAAGGAAGAGCATGACAGGAGGAAATTCCATCTTCAACCTTTCTTTAGTTTAATTTTGGTTAGATTAGTAAAGATAAATGTTCCTGTTACTTGGAAATATTTTCAGTATCTTATCCCTCTAACTGAAGACTTACAAGTAGGGTGATTCAAAAGTCACCTTTTGTTGTGCAGGTTGATTCTAGCATTT
The DNA here is from genome assembly GCA_024611175.1 of Megaceryle torquata. Taxonomy (NCBI): domain Eukaryota; kingdom Metazoa; phylum Chordata; class Aves; order Coraciiformes; family Cerylidae; genus Megaceryle; species Megaceryle torquata. The sequence continues at coordinate 27,019 of JANIJG010005124.1, read as the reverse complement.
TTGGAAAGTAAAATAATTAGTAATCTTCTAGACAGAAGGAAAACTCCAGGACAAATTTTCCCATATTAATCTTCCCATTAGATCCACGATTTGCATATGACAAAGATTCAAAGACCCAAAGACCTAAGTAAAGATTCAGAAATATTCTGTAGATAGTAATTATTTTTCTCTGATTTAGCACTTTGGTCAGTGGCAGTTTCTTTATTCAAGCTTATTATGCATCTCTTTCAGAACTAGCATAATGAAACAATCCAATGGTAGGAGTTTTAGTAAGATGCTAATATACATAAACAGGAACCCCATCCTCAGCTTTGAAATTTTATAATATAGTTTTTGATCACTCCTGAGACCTTTAATTACATTGCACAGCTGAGTCAGACCTGGCAACCATCTTTTTGTTGAGCAGGGAACATCTCATTCTGTTATGCCAAAAGCAGATGGCTAATTTAGCAAGTGCTTTCCACCCTGAAAAGGGAAAAGTACAGAATCACAGGATCACAGAATAGTAAGGGTTGGAAGGGACCTCTGGGGATTGCCTAGTCCAACCCCTCTGCTAAAGCAGGATCACCAAGAACAGGTTGCACAGGACCACATTCAAGTGGGTTTTGAAAGACTTCAGAGAAGGAAACTCCACAACCTCTTTGCACAGCACTAGTGCTCCATCATCCTCACAGGAAATAAATTTTTCCTTATGTTTAGGTGGAATTTCCTATGTCCTAGTTTGTGCCTGTTCCTCCTTTTCCTATCACAGGGCACAGCTGAAAAAAGACTGGCCCCATCCTCTTGACATCCCCCTTTTAGATATTTATAAGGATTGACAAAATGCCCTCTCAGTCTTCTCTTCTTGAGGCTAAACAGACCCAGGTCTCTCAGCCTTTCCTTGTAAAAGAAATGTTTCATGCCCCTCGTCATGTTTCTGGCCCTCTGTTGGACTCTCTCCAGTGGTTCCCTGTCACTCTTGAACTAGGGAGACCAGAACTGGACACAGTACACCATATGTGGCCTCACAAGGGCAAAGTAGACAGAGACAGAACCTGCTGGTCACACTTGATGCACTTCAGGATACAACTGGTGTTCTTGGCCACAAGGGCGCACTGCTGTCTGATGGTTAACTTGTCCACCAGGACTTCCAGGTCCTTCTCCATAGAGCTGCTTTCCAGCAGGTCAATCCCCAACCTGTATTGGTATATGGAGTTATTTCTCTCCTGGTGCAGGAGTCTACACTTGCCTGTGTTCAACTTCATTAGGTTCCTCTCTATCCACTCTCCAGTCTGTCCAGGTCTCACTGAATAACAGCACAGCCTTCTGCTGTGTCAGCCATTCCTCCCAGTTTTGTATCATCAGCAAACTTGCTGGCGGTACACTCTGTTCTGCCATCCAGGTCGTTGATGAAGATGTTGAACAAGACTGGACCAAATACTGAAGGCCTCCAACTGGACTCTGTACTGCTGATCACAACACTCTGAGCTCAGTCACTCAGCCAGTTCTCAATTCACCTCATTGTCCACTCATCTAACCCACACATCCCAAGTTTACCTATGAGGATGTTATAGAAGACCATGTCGAAAGCCTTGCTGAAACCAAGTTAAACAACAACTGCACTCCTCTCATCTACACAGCTAGTCAAATGATCATAGAAGGCTATCAGATTGGTTAAGCTTGATTTACTCTTGGTGAATCAATGCTGATTACTCTGGATTACCTTATTTTCCTCCACATGCTGAGAGAAGACCTGCAGAATGAGATGCTCCATCACTGTCCTAGGGATGGAGGTGAGGTTGACTGCCCTGTAATTCTCTGGATCTTCCTTCATGCCTTTTTTGAAGAAAGGAGTGATATTTGCTTTTCTACAGCCCTCAGGCACCTCTTCCATTCTCAGTCACCTTTCAAAAATGATGAAGAGTGGTAGCACATCAGCCAGGTCCCTCAGCACTTCTGGGTGAATCCCATTGGGGCCCATAGATTTGTGGATGTCCAGTTTACCTCAATGATCTCTAACCCAATCCTCATCAACCAGATCAGGTCAGAGTTGTGCAAATACACTAACAGGAGTCTGGGGAACGGGTTATGTTTCCCATAGCTCATTTTTTGCCTATAATTTAGGATACTCAGAGAGGATAATGGCTAAGGGATCATTAGGGTAAAAAACCAACCAAACAAACAAACAAACAAAAACTTAACAAAGAACAGATAACTGCCTGAAAACATATGAAGGCATGTTTGTGTACTATATGGGAAATTAATCTTGTTTACAATCATACCAACACAAATTCAGTACGTGTCAGTGTAATGTTATGAAAAATGATACTTTAAAATTATATCTTGTTTTCAGTGGTTGCTACTACATCAATTGCTAAAAATTATGTGCATGCTTTAAGGTATTTTTTTTTCTTAAAACATTGGTGCATGTGTGATATGAGCAGTGACTTTGCTTCTAGTTCCTTGCATAAACCCTTGCAAAATATTTTTTCCAGCACACAGAACCAAGAGTGAATTTTGCTGAATCATTTAGTTGTCAGGAGTGAACAGAAAATACATTCAACAAGCCATAGAGAAGGCTCAAACCACTGTGGAGCATTCTGGAAATTTATCTGAAGCAGTGACCAAAATGGAATTCAAAAAAGCTGGTTAGTATGTCAAATCCCTCATTTAATCTACATATGTTTGCACAGTTATTGCTATAATAGAAAAACAAAACAACCAACAATGAAATACTGTTGATAGTCACTAGTAACATCTGGAGGTCAGAGAATAAAAAACTTTTTGAAGTTCTATTACAAAGCAAAAAAGATGAATGTATAAACACTGGTAGGAAATAACTTATCACTGAACTGCCACACCATGCTGACATCTTTGCAATGCAATTTCAGTTCAGGTCACTTCGTATTCCACATGATTTTTTTACTGTTTACTCTTCTAAAACATAATCATTTATCAGATGTGATTTCAAGTGTAACTTTTCAGACACAGTGAAGAAAATATTATATTGAACTACTTTACCTGCAGTACCACATCCTACACACTGTGACAGAATCATAGTTGCAGCTACTATGTGTATCTGCCATGCAGGATCATTATCAGCTCTCATGCTTTTAGCATAACCCAGAAGACTGGAGGAATGTGAACTTTCAATTAAAAACAATACTTTCTAATCTGAACTCTGATGAGAAGGATTAAAGATTTAGAAGGTGGAGGTTATGGAAAGAAACATTGCCCTTGTCATTCCAAATTAACTGATATAAATGTCAAGGTATAATTTTTTTTTTTTTCTTTTTCAATGATAAACTCATTATTTTCTTATCTTTTAAATCATAGCACACCATGTTCAATCCTGTACTCTGTGCTCTCAGAGAAACCTCGTTAAGGGAGGTGACTTCAAAAGTTGTTCTTTGGGAGGGAAGACATCTTTTGTATAACTCATAAATGATCAAACAGCAGACAGTGCAGTTGTCCAGATTAAACAACAAAATGTTTTCCTTAGCTACAAGAAAGATGCTGTAAAGACACTGTGTCTTCTCATTTTCCTTCATTTACTGTTATAATACTGATCACAATCCAAACCAAAGAGAAATTTTAATGAGGTTGGAGCTGGATCCCCATTGATTAACTCCTAGAAGAGAGAATTGTATCTGCAAGGAATAAATTGCACTTTTTTAAGTGAAAGCCTTATCCGAACCAGTTTTCTTATAACAACAGTAAACATTTATGCTCTTAGTGAAATATAGTATTCCTTCTTACTAATGGATTCAAACTTGTTTTGATTTTCATCAACACTTCAATGCAAGACTGTGTGGTACAGAGAGGAGGAAATTTTAAGATACTGGCCTTGGCTTGAAAACTCATATTCAGGGGAGAGGGAAACAGCTTTGATTGTCAGATTTCTGGTGTTTAGACATTGAAATAGCTTTATCCTTCACAGAATATTCAGTTAATATACAGCCCTATGAGAATAACACTTTTACAACCATGACAACAGATATTAATGCAGTGTAATGTAAGGAGGCATTGTTCTGAGCATGGCAATAAAATATCTTTAGGTTTTTATTCATCTATACCAGAAGTGAAGTGCGCTACAGAGCTCATCCAGCTACTATAATCAAAATGGATATTAATCTGAACATTCCTACACAACTTAAGGGCATGGTAACTCTATAAACAAACTCACAAAGCATTTAAGAAAACAAAGCTGCAAGCAGTGTAAAAGGTTTCCTATTCGGAGGTTTATTTCAGCACTCTACATTCTCCCGCACTCCATTAGAAGGGAACTTCACTGCAAATACCACTCAGTATTTTGAAAAATAAGTTTTTCCTCACATTACTCATTAAAATATATGAAATAATATTGACCAAAAAAGAAAAGCTAAGCAAACTTCCAGAAATTTTGCCTCCCAATGTACATCCTCCAATGCAGGTGAAAAAAAAAATAAATTACAGTATCCAGTTTATCAGATTCGCTATGCTCATATTTCAACTTTTTCTAATCCTTGTGTTTTTATATGCATAAACATCTTTTACATTGTTGCTTGTAGCTGTGACACTTTCCTAAAGTATCTGCATAGATCTATTTGAATTAATATTAATTTCCATTCAATTATCAATTCAGAAAATGAACGAAATGGAACAATCTGAAGTATGGAAGACAGAGAAAGTATGATGGGAAATAAATTCTTCAGGATTTTAATTTTTCAGAAATTGGAAGACAGGATGCTTAGTTTTTCTCCTATTGCAAATTTCACAGATGTACATCAGATTAGCTACAATTTGATAACAAGAGGCATGAAATTTATCTTTAGTTAAATTCATTCATCAAGTACAATGAACTTATACAAACTGAAAATATCCAAATAAACTTAACTAATTATTTGAATTATGTTTTGAATAAGACCAGTCTAGTTTATAGGTTAATAAGTTCAGAACAATGAGATATAACCTTGTCATCACTAATTTTTTTACTTTTATAAACCATGGTAACCCTTATCAGCTACAGTATCAAGGTCCAATTCCAACAACTATTATTTTATTCTAGTCTACCAAAAATTACTCAAGTTTTTAATTTCCCACAGAATGAATTTGCACTTGCCAGTGCAGGGCCAAGTTTGTCCTGCACATTATAAAGTTATCTAGCTCAGAACTGACAATAAACCAAAATAAATTTCCTTTTCTGAGTTAAGAATATTGACATGGCCCTTACCATCTTCTGTCTACTTCTAATATCTACTAGAACAGTTTAAGAAGGAGGGTTCTGTCCTTACGTTCCTCTGATATTCCAAGAAAAAAGTCATTTACATTGGTAAAGCTCTACGTTAATATGTTAAATTTAGCCAAGGCAGTCTAGTGTGCATGGCGTCAGAGTAACAGCTTGGTGGCTTGAATTATACTCAGCTTTATCAGTCATATACTTGGTGAACTAGGACACCACCTCTTTTTGCTTTTTTTAGCTGCAAGCTCTCACACACTGTTGTTATGAGTCTGATTTGCAAGTACAAAGGTTACATGATTTAAATTTCAGTTTTTTATTTGAAAGATTCTTATTAAGATTGCAAAAATAATTTGAAAGTGTGATTTATAAAGTAATCAAAAACAGATAATAAAGATTTTCAAATGTATTTAAAATATTTCATAATTTGTTAATGTTCCTTTCATTTTCTACTGTATTTTAAGCAATTTAATTTACAAATACTGAAGTTTTAAGCTCTTCAAACCATAACACCTACCTTGTTCTATTTGAATAGTGCTTTTCACAGTATTGTTCTAACTTTAGTCAAGGCTTCTAGACATTTCATTTAGTAATTGAAGAAAATGCTCTCTAAAATCAACACTACTTTTTTTACAAAAACAATGTGTAAATGGCCTTTTCAATCTAACACATCCTCAAAATGTGTTCATCTATGGCTGGCTGAAAGCCAGATGTGTTCAAATAGATACAAAGCGTATTATGTTGTTGTTGATCTATTTCGATGCTAAGAAATGATTTTTCAGTATCCTTACAATCTTTATAGAAGCACTGAAATGTTCATAAGCAATCACTTAGTCCATGTTCACCAACCAAGTCTTCCAATTTTTTTTTTAATCAAAGCTCTCTAAAATTATTTGTTAATATTAAAAATGAAGAATAACTGCAATTACGCCATGGATGTGATTGGCTTCTATTCAAAACTATTTAGCAATAATTAGGGCACCAAGACAGCTGTTAACACTGGAAAAAGATAGTTTAAGTTATTATTAATTCAATAAACTTGATTGATAGAAATGACTTCTTGGTCTCAAATGTGTTTTGGAAAAAGAATCTCATGCTAATATAGAAGCTAATACTATAGTCATTATAGCTAATTATAAGTGTAACACAAGTATGATTTTTTTTTTCCTTTGATTCTTAATAGTTCAGGTCTTTCCAGTCTTACATCAAAGTAGGTAAGTAATGCTTCCAATTGATAAGAAAACCAATGCAAAACTGTGATAATTGAAAACTCAAGCTTTTTGTTTACAAGAGTGTTATTGCACTCACAGATAATGATTTCAGTTGATTCTATAATGAATATTACTTGAAAATGACAAGCTGAAGGAACTAAGAAGTACTTAAGGCTTTCATGCTTATCAGCAGAACAGTATGTCAGATAAGTGCCCTCAATTTTCTGGCTTCCACTTGTCTCACTTTCCAGACAGGTCTTCCTGGAAAATTACCAACCAAGAGCCTTAGTTATCCAATTTCTACAGCTGGCTGCTTGGAGTTTCAGAGTTGCTAATATGGGTCAAAAACTAATACTCTGAAAATAGCAAACTCAAGGAGAAATTTATCTAGTGTATGCGGTATAACTTATTAAAAGTTAAAACCACATTTTTTTTGTAGCAGTAAAAGGTAAAAGAGTTCAAGAAATTCCAAAGGCAGACATAAGCCCAGATATTAATTGATAAAGGTTGTCACCTAAACCTCTTTATATTAAAGACATTTACGAAGAAATTAGCATTGATTTAAGAAAATTTTCCAAATCTTGTATGAAGTCCATCTTCTGAGCAAGAGTGAAGAAAACAAACTCTTTAATCCTTCTTGAAAAAAACACTGTTAACTGTTAAGTACACAAGTTATGCTCAGCCCATTTTCCCCTTTATTTGTATTAAGGTTCCCTATGTGTCACAATTATAAAATAAATAATAATGCAGTGGTGTGAGCTTACCTCACCTCTCATCCCTCCTAGAATGTTACTTTTTCCCCCATTCCCTCATCTCAGATTCACATTCCCTGAGCTACTCCTCAGGCCCTACTGGCTCTTATGCAGGCCATATGAAAAGACAGGTCAGGGCATTGGTCTGCCCCAGACTATCAGCAATTGCTTCAGTTTTCCCTGGCTTATCCTCCTGGACAAACCTATTGATAATGCCACAAGCAACAGAACTACAGCACGTGTGCTCCCAAGACCCACGCTTTCCATGTTCATACAAAGAGTTACACAGTGAATGGATTTTCATGCAAACAAAATAAAATGGTCTTGAACATGCTGCAAGTTATCCTGTGGCTACGATTTCAACAATTATTCAGAAGAGGTGTTTTGTTACCATTATAGTCAAAGTATAGGAACTGTTAAGGAAAACAGTTGATCAAAACAACACTAAAAAGATAAAGATAGATAGTGAAGGTTACTGCTGTATTGATTATTGCTTTTTGAGCTGGTATTTAACATCCAAATTGCTTTGCAGCCTTGGAAACCTGATGAAATACAGGATATAAACATTGAGTGGTGCTTCTATCAAAGCATCTAGTAATGGAAAGAGATTTTATGTATTTACTGATGAAATGTCTCACTTTTATACCATCAGTGTTGAATGGGTGGCAGATAGGTAGTATTAGAGGAGTTTATTATGGAGAGGCAGTCGTCTTTCCTATCTTTTTATTCTAAGCAAGAGATAGCTAACTCATCTTTAAACAGCTTCAACCTTTTCAAATACACTGCTGACATTGAAAAGTAGACAAGGAGAAGGGCAGTAAAAGTCTATTTTACCTTCCTCAAAAGGAGTTCAGTTACAACACTATTTAAAAAATTTGTAAAGTCCCTTTACAGTCTCAGGGAAGTCTCAGGTCAAAATAAAGTAACAAGGGGAGCAAAGATCCAACACAGCAGTAATTTAGTATCTGCTATATTCTCTGCTGGGTGGATGTATGCTGCCCTGGCAAGAGAAGGGAATTTTATGTATGTAATGGGCCTTTTCCATCTCTAATTAGTACTTCACAGGGGCACTGTGATGATTATTTAGATAATGTTTGTACAGATCTCTGACCATGTAAAGTACTGTAATAAAGTGCTAAGCATCACTATTATCATCCAATTATGTAATCAATCCAAATTTGAAGTTCCAGTTCCAATTATGCTAATGAAACTGAAAAGGGACTGTACATCCAGAAGTTCCCACAATATTCGGTGCTGTTGCTTTGAGAATCCCCATTACAGTGACTTTCCCCAACATCTATTAAACACGCATTTACTGGGGGCCTGACTGTGGACTCCAGGTATATGCCTGTATGGAAACAATGCCAGCCTGTATAGGCCTGAAAGATAGATGGTAAATACTGAGATGCTAGACATATATTTACACTGGGCTCTACAATACCAAGGCATATATTCAAAATGAACACAAAGTCAAGATTAACTAATCTCCTGTTTAGACTGGTAAAGCCCTCATCTATGCCTCAAGAAAGCCCTGGGACATAGTTCAAGTGGTGGGAATGGCTTGCCTTTATTTTGGAATTTTAACAGTATTCAGGTGACGGACAAAGAGTTATAAAGTTTTCCCATCTGCCTTTCACTGTTAGCTGTGGAAGTTCAGAAGGGAAAAAAAGGAAGTTCAGCGGGCATCTGGTACATTGGATACTGGTCTTGATTTCTCCCAGTGTTTTCCTTTGGTTTGTATCATTGTGGATTACATCCTTGACTAAAGAGCTTACATGTATTAGAAGGTCCTGGGAAGATATATACAGTATATATTCCAGGAACTCCTCTCAGGTAAGAACCTGGAGCCTGTTAGATGATGATGGGCAGTGTAGCAATTTGGGTGGAGTTCTCAGTCCTGTGTCTGCCACATCATTGTTAATAAGCAAACAAACAAGATATTGAGATGTCTGTGTTTTCTCTCTAGATGATATTTAGTACATTCCTTCAACAACTTCTTTCCACTTACAGACACTACCTTTCATATCTCTTTAAACCTTCTCCCATAACAGATAATATGGGGTAAATGGCATATTCAAACCATTGTGTCACTGTTCAAGTTCTGTGTCACATAGTTTTCACACAGTGTCCTGGTCTATGAAGATTTTAAGCACAGACCAAAGTCAATAACAAACCAAAATGCAACAAATTCACCTGCACTCTTTTACAGTGCCCCTTAGAGATGCCAGACAAACAAGATGTGACTGGGGTTATGATCAGCTGTAACAGCCTCAAAGCAAACCTATGGTCAATAATTCTGACACATACTCCCCAGTAATCCATCCAAAAATCTATGTGTCACTTCAAGGTTCTTAGTATATCTGTACCATAAAAGCAGATATTTTTTATTTACTCTTATCAATACTTTCTTCTGACTCTTTCTGAGACTTTAAAGTCTTCTCCTTGCCTAAGTAATCTTAGACTGCTCAGTTCTGCATTTATCTGTATTTTTAATATGTTAAAATCTCAATTTATTAAACTTATACAAGTCATAACTGGTTTCCATATACATAAACCTAGTAATCTTGAGAAGGCAGAGGAAGTACAAAGGAAAAAATAAATAAATGGATTATTTTTTCATCATAAAAACACGATTCTCCAAGATTTAGCTATTCAAGAATACAAAATACTACAACCTATTACATAACTTCAAAAAGCAATATCATATGTCCCTGTGTCTAAAAGAGAAAACTGAATCTGAACAGAGTCTCTGGGCATCTGAGTACAGATGTGAAGATACATATATCCTGAAAATATAATAGAGTATAATGATAGCATTATTGTTAGAAATGGAGTCACAACTGCGAGGCTGTATAAACAAAGGGACAGTTTGTTAGTGGAATAAAAAAGAGAGAAACATCTTGGAATTGATCCAAGTATTACATTTTGATAGATAGGAGTGTGATTTTATTTTATTTCTGGTTGCTTACAGGTAAGGATGATAATGACTTTGTTTAAATACAAATAGGAGCAACTGACTAACACTCCCTGCCCCCAGCCAGATGTTCTGTTTTTAGGATATGAAAATTCCTACACCCTTAAAACTGTTCCTTCCACCACCAGACAAAATATGAAATTATATGGTTACTATTCTATTAAACTGCATGTGCTTGTGGAGAAACTGATTACACAGAGCATTATGGAAAACAAATCTTCCAGAATTATCATCAAAATCTTTCATAAATTTCTAGCAAGTGCCTTGTAACATGAATTGTCTGAGGTCTTCTTGTACAGTACGGAAGTTTCTGAGAACATTGTAAAATGTTGTTCAATTGCAGCGAAAAGTACTGTGCACATGTGTTGGTCCTTATTATGATTTTGTTAATATTGACTTTACAGCAAAGCTCGCTTCCTTTTTATTACCAAAACACCTGTTTCAAAATTCCTTTCTTCTTAACTTGACAACAACTTTAACCTTACAGTTTAATGAGTGTGGGTTTGAAATTACCGATTGGTATCACTGCTTGTAGATACTGCAATAAGAGCAGGAAAGTGCTCTGTGCAACTGAAGAAACTAGTAGAAACGTGGCAATTAATAAGAAAGGAAAATAAAAAATTGTTAAATATTCTCTGTGGTATAGTGTAAGTAGATTGTGTACCCCCATATGAAATAAAAAATAAACTGGTAAAAAACCTGATAGTTCTATAGCTCCCAAATTAATTATGTCTCAAAAGGCATGATAAAAGTAGAAAAGACCCAGAAATGGATAGTGAAATTCAAGAGAAACTTCCATATAATGAAGATCAAATTATACTGAGATTCTTGAGCTTAGCAAAGAGTTGATGGAGAAGATGAGAAAAACAAAGAATAAAATGCAGAAATGTAACAATCATTTACCATTTCTCATAACATCAATACTAGAGGAAATTCATCTACCAGCAAGTTTAATATGTCAAAAGTTACAGGAGTGCAAGTGTGATTACACTGCTAATATTACAGTGGCTATTATTATTGTCTACTTACATTAAATTATCCTGAAAGTAAGGTTTCAATGCCCTGATGTGATTATCTGTCAGTACCTTGAAACACTGTTTTCAGGAGATTTTAATATTCATCTGCTTTCTTATCTTATTTTTCTCCTGTTTTAGGGAATATGGAAATTCAAATGGTTTTGTATTTATTTGTAAGGTAATCAAGTTATTTCTTTCAATACACAAACTTCACAATAAATGAAGTAAATTTCCTTTTAGATGTCATTTGAAATGACAATTGAGCATTCTTGGAAAAAAATAAAAATATTTTAACACTTTCAATCACAATTCCAATTAGGAAAGTCATTTAAGCAAGTAGTTTTCTCTCCATAATTTCAGTTAAAATAAACTAATATTCTCCATTAAGACATATTTATCAGAAAATGTCTGGTATCATTGCCTTCTAGAATAATTTCTATATCTCTAAGTATAAAATTTATTAAAGATACACATTTTGCTTTAATTTTTTTCCCTTAAATTTAACATTGTGATCTTCAATATTCTGTAAACTTAAAAAAGTTAATCTTCCAGATAATTAAAGTTAGGAAGTATGACTACTCTTTGACTTTCACTTCTACTGAAACAAAATTATATACATTAATATAATTTAAATGTGTAATATGATTATTACAAACACAATTACTTTTTTGATGGCTTAGGTTGTCCCAAGATCATGTTACCTTTATGAGGTGTTCCTTAAGAAAACCACAAGATATACTGAATCTGTACATCATTGCTTATATTTCTGCAATATTTTGCTGTTGTTTAAAATAATATATTTCTATTTCAGTTTATATGTGCATGTGTTTATGTATAAGTATCTACTGTGTTTGATTTTGGGAAGAGATGAACTTTGTTCTGGTTGACTTTTTTTTTCCCCACTGTTAAAACAAAAACACATGGCTATGCTGTCTCACTCCCCTTCCTCAACAGGACAGAGGGTGGAAAATAAAAGGAAAAGCTCCTGAGTGAGCTTCAGCCCAAGCACCTATCCTCCTCCCCACCTTGTTACCACCACAGCCTTTTCAGTGCAGGAAGGGGATTGCTGTCAGTACACAGCTGTTCATCTTTGCTTCTCCTTTCCTCTCACTTGTTTCTTCTGTACCACCATGGTTTCCTCCAGGGGCTTGGATGACCTCCTCCGCCTGTCCCCTTGGTGCTTGCAGGGCTGTTTCTTGCACATTGCCCCTCTCCCCTCACCACCAGGTAGCATTTTTCCCTCCCTTAGCAAGGCTTCCCTCCCTGTGGTGCTACCATCAAGGCTGCGGGGCTCGGCTGTGCCCTGTGGTGGGTGGGTCTGTCTTGGTTTCCATCACAAGAAAGCCTGCAACGTGCACTTATAGAATCATAGAAATGTCTGGTTTGGAAAGGATCTCTGGAGGTCCTCTAGTCCAACCCCCCATCTGAGAACAGGCCCATCTTTAACTAGAGCAGGTTGCTCAGAGCCTCATCAAGCTTCACCTTGAACATCTCCAGGGACCTCAAAGGCTTGTGTCTTATTACCTGTCAGAGACCACGCCCTCAGGACATGCTGAAAATGTCTCAGCTGTGGGAGGAGTTGAACACAGCTTCTACCTTATTAGGCACTGCAAAATTCAAAGTACATTCTTTATTTTATTTTCTGCTCTATCAGCTGATCTCTTCATCTCCAGATAACTCAGTCTCTTCCTCTGTCACTGGAGGAACCGTAAGATAGTTCCTAGCTGAGAAAGAACCAGGGCACCCTTCTTCCACCATAGACATCTTAGATATTCCAGGTATTTCCTTACCCTCTGACAGGAAAAACCCGTGTTCTCAAAAATAGCTGCTATAAAGGATCACTGCATTTGCAGTGTCTCTGGCCACTGAAAGATGAATTTGTAGAGGCAGAGCATTCCTGCTAAGACAGCTCAATGGAGGTTACCCAACTGAGAGGCACCACAGAGAAGATTATGAGTTTGGGCTATGCTATTGCATTTGTATATTTGACTAGAGGGGAATCTTATGTTCTCTTGCATATAATAAATCCAATCTCCAGCTGAGATGGCTGCAATTTCAATTCGCTCTTGCAGACCCAAAACTTCATGATAAACATTCAGAAAAGTGGAGAATTATACCAAATAGGCTTCTAAATCTCTTTCAGTGCTGTCATTAATCTTATGCATAAGAGAATCTCTCCATACACAGACTGCCTGTGTATGAGGAGAAAAACACACTATGGGCTGGAGTTTCTGGTCAATCTGCCCTTTCTTTGTATAACTTCTCAATTTTCTCCTCCTATCTCCTGACATATTACATGAGAACTACAGCTCATGACAGGAGGTGTTGCCCAAAACTATTGGCAAGCAAAGTGCTCTCAGGCAATGTAAATCAACAGAAACACAGCTTTGTCCTGGGCCAGATGTTAGGAAAAAAATTGAAGGATTGGAGATGCACAGAAAAGAGAAAAGAACATTGTTGGCTGTGGAAAAATTTATCATCTCCAATATGTTAGGTCCAGTGCAATGTTTTCTGCTGCCTGTCATTTATTGTCCCCAGCTCTGCCAAAATCTGATGAAAAATACTGATTTAAGCAGTTACATTTTCTCAGTTGTTTATTTTCTTTCTGGTTTTAACAAGATTTTTCCTTCTAGTTCGGGAACCTCTGCTGTGTTTTTTAAAAATCCACTCGAAAAAAGTTTTCTGACAATTTTTCACAGACACTCTGGCTAAAAAATGGGTTTGTTTTCAGATTTCACATTTTTATGTCTTTCAAATAAATAAATGAATCCTACTTCTCTTATTAAGTAAGGAGATTTATGCACACTCAAATGTCGATTAATTAATAAAATTTTCTCAAGTTTTCTTGCTATCATCTTGCTTTAATGTCCGTAAACCTATCTTACTCATAGACAATTTGTCCTCTAACAGATTTAGGGGTTGCAGTCATCCCCAATCAGACATTGTCAAAATTTATTGCTTACACCAAAATCATAAACAATGGATCAATTAAAATATTTGTAAATAAAATGACATTTTCTACTTTGGTTCATTGTATGTTTAACTAGGCAATCAAAGTCAGGGAAGGAAAGAAATCAAAAGGTATTACTCTAACATTATTTAAAGGATCTTTTTCAAGCTGTTTGCAAATTTATCAAAGACTCCTTTTTTCTTTTATTTTTTGTGGATTCTTTGGATGTGTTGTACATTATGGTTACTACGATGAGTGGTAGCACACCATGTATTTCAGCTGACTGGTCTAGTGATTTAAAAACGTGTAAAACAGACTTCAAGCTCTATATGTACACTCAGGTTTGGGAGATCATTTGAGGAAGGATAAAACTTCTTTTCAAAAAAAGGAGAAAAAAATCCCTGTTTGTATATATGTATATCTTAGAGGAGTTCTAGTCAAATTGACATTTATCAAGGATAATTTTTAAACTAAGACTATTTCTATAAGGTTTTTATTTGTATCTATATACTGTTATATATAATAAATGTCCATGTGAATTAAGGACATTTATGACTGAGACACCTTTATGGATAGAAACAACTACATGTGCAAATAGATGAATTCATGAAGTACTGATGAGTCTTCTCTCCCCCAGGGTCAACCAAGCTATGCTTTGCAGAAACAGCTTAGAATCAAGTTGCAGTTTTGTCTGCTCCAAAGTTTACCCTGCAGTAGCAATAAATTTACATTATTTTTTGCCTCTCTGGCAAAATTGCTTTGAACCTTTTGCTTATATCTCAAAAATCAAGGTTCCGTCTTTCAATTTTCAGGCTACTATTGACTGAAGCAAAAACCCCATTCAAACTTAATTTTATTTCCAGGCATATATGAGAAAAACACAGTCAGAAGCATTTCTTGGAGTTTATATGATGTTAATGAATCGAATAAAATAGTGACGCCCACATACTTTCAGAGAATGCAAAGCAGAGCTCCTTGGAGGTTGTGGGATTTTTTGATCCTCTAAAATATATTTTTTTAAATTTCTTTTTTTCCTTGAAATTTCAGAGATCTTTTACTAAAAAAACACACCTAAGAGCAGAGCAAGTCTCCTCACTAAATGCCCAACACTTTGTGTCAAGAGAAATGGTGCCAAACTTCGACTTTTCTCTTCTGATATAGTTCTGTCTTGTCTATTTATTTCAGGGAAGTGTAGAAGTAGAGAAACTAACTGGAGAAACGAAGAGGAAAAATACTGGCAAAATGAAGTTTTCCTGCTCTTTTAAGTTCACATTCAAGACAGGAGGTTCTTCTAGACCATAAGACAATTCAAGTGGATGTTTATGCAACCTATAATCCACAATTATAGTGTGCTGTAGAAGTGTGCACAGATTCATGAAATGCTTATGAGGTGGCTTGGTAACATTAATAGTGCAAACATACAACCAAATCTGTTAGTATGAGCTAGAAATTTTGAAAATAATGAATGCAGAGTTCGCCCCATTCAGGACTCCAAAGTCTGCAGCAGAGAGGAGTGGTAGTATGGTGAAAGTGGACAACCCTTCAACTGACATTTACAAAACTTGCTTTTTTTCTGACAACTCCAGCCTAACAGAAAAGTCTATTTAAGAAATCATAAACAAATTTAAAAGTTTCTCATTTTGGTAAACAACTATGAAGATACAGAAATATATAGAACTTTGCAGCTTAGCAATAAAAGAAATAAAAAATATTAAGCCTAAAGAATGGCACTGAAGTTAATAAAGCCTGTCTATTTATAGAAAAAAACCCAACACAAAATCAAACAAAACACACACACACACAAAAAAGTAATAAATTCTGCTAGATTTAGAAAAGTGTTGTTGCCATTCTTGCTGGAGGAATCTCCTAAAGCTTTCTTCACATAGGCTGAAGCAAAAAACATATTGATGCAGTGAGCTTCATTAAACTCACAAGAATATCAATACAATATTGTCTTTAGATGAATGAGTTTCATTTAAGTGTAATGATAGATTAAGTGGAATATGTATTTATTTAAAGAAAGTGGTTTTAAAAGAAATTAAAAAATAGTAATGAATTATCACCATCTTCTGAAAATTTTCCTTACAACAAAAAATTTGTTTAGGGGATTTTGGTGCTAAATGCTGTGTGCATTCTTTTTCTAGTTCCATAGTCCCAATTTTAAGGTGCAGATGGTGAAATCGACTATAACAGTGGTTTACTACTCATGCTCTCTCTAGAGTTTTAAGTTCAAATTGCACCTATAAAAAGGGGTAATTAGTCCTTTCTGGTTTATTGCTGTTAGGGGAAAAAAAGCAGTTTCAGTTAACTACCAACTAGACACCACTCCAGATTAAATATCCTAGATTCAGTACCTTATATTGGCTTTCAAATACCGAACTGAGAGTTCAAAGAAAGTAGGAAATGTCACCTTCTCAAACATTATGGACTATTAATTATGTCTTTGCAGTGAACTTTCTCAGTGCAATTAGTCTACAGACATGTAGATCATTCTTTATAAAAGACTATGGGCTGGAACAAGGTTAATTCCAATTTAAATTGTGTTAATAACAAAAGTGACTGCATTCAGACAGCTGAACAATTATCTGATAAGCAAAATATGTGCAATGAAGCAGATAAAATGGACTAATTTTCAAACAAGCATGTGTATGCAATAATGTATATGTTTTTCTTTTCTAACATACACTGGGTTGTTTTTCTATGGTACCCTTTAGCTATCTTGTTCTCTATGTAGAAGGACTTCATAAACTGTTAATCACATTTAGATAGAAGTAAATATGTAGCTGCATTTGGCACAAATTTGACAATAGCTTTGGAATGTGTGTCCTTTGGGGTCTCTTAATAAAAAATTGCACAGAAGATTCCTGTCCCTTTGCACTGACACCATACTCTACTCATCAATAGAGCTGAGCACCAATTGCCCTCATGGTGGATGGTAACTGAGGGTGAGCTGGAGATCCCAAGGTGGAATTTGATGTCACAGTTTCTCCAGTGGCAAATCTCATTTAAAAGATTTCTCACCACTTTTTTTTCTTTTTTTTTTTTTTTTCCAAATCTTGCCTTCTCCCAGTGAATTTATGACACACTAGATGATACTCTGCATTGAATTGAATAAATTCATCATAAATGCATCAATTGAATAAATTCCTGAGCAGAAGGTGCCACAGAGATTGCTGAACTGATTCAGCTGAAGGATATATATATTTCAGAAGGAAGGGGAAAACTAGAAAGAAAAATTCTTCAACTGGTCTTGCTAGTGGTGAAAACTTACCTTAGAACAGTGTCTTCAAACATAAACATCAACTAGATGGACCCAGCCTGTAATTTAAAACATTTTAGAAAAGTAGGACTGGGCCTTTACCTTTGAGCATCTTTTAAGAGAAATGAAAATAAGACTCATTGAAATACTCATGAACAAACAGTCAAAATGTTTCAGTTTGCAAAAAACTGAAATAGTGCTACTTTTTATGGAGTGAAGAAAACTGGGCAGTTGATTTCTTTAATTTTTTATTTAAGAATAACCTATTTCCCTGTCTTTGAATTCCTCTCCCAGGAAGCAAAAAAAAAAAGAGAGACTCCCTGCTGTTCCGGGATTTAAATCATTTTTCTGACAGAAATTCACATATTCACCCTAAAGTGATAGTCAACTATTCTATATCACTCAACATAAAAATAAATATTTCAGTATTACTGTGTAGAATAATACGTATGCTTGGACAGGGGTACAAAATCCAGTAAAAAGCTCTTGGGTTGAGATAAGGACAGGAGATTACTTACAAATTACTTGTCATGGGCAAACCAGATTTGAATCAGGGAAATTAATTTAATGTATTGACAATTATTTGTAACAGAGTAGGATAGTGAGAAATAAGAACAAAACTAAAAACATCTTCTCCCACCCCTCCCTTCTTCCCAGACTCAACTTCATTCCTAGATCCTGAGTGCTGCAGAGGGATGGGGAATTAGGCGCTGGGGTCAGTCTATAATGTTTAATCTTTGCAGCTCTTTCCTCCTCATGCTCTTCTCTTGCTCCAGCAAGGGGTATTTCCCACAGAAGACAGTCCTTCATGAACTTCTCCAATATGAAACCTTCCCATGGGCTGCAGCTCTTCAAGAACTGCTCCAGTGTAGGTCTTTTCCACAGAGTACAATTTTTCAGGAACACACTACTCCAGCATGAGTTCCCTAGACAATACAGTTCCTGCCAGAAACCCTGTTTATTCATGGTCTCCCCTCCATGGGCCACAATTCCTTCCAGGAGCCTGCTCCAGCATGAACTCCAGCATGGGCTGCAGCTGCCTTCAGAGCATATTCAGCTGCTGGCTGTGGGGTGCAATGTGGGTATCTGCTATACTGTGGTCTTCCATTGGCTGCAGGGGGACAACCTGTGTCACCACGTTCTTCATCATGGGCTGCAAGGGAATTTCTGCTCCAGCACTTGAAGCACCTCCTCCTCACTCCTTCTGCTGTCACTTTGGTGTCTGCAGGGTTGTTTCACATTTTCTCGCTCCTCTGTCTCGGCTGCTGTTAATGCAGTATTCCCTATCCTTTCTTAAATGTGTTATTGTAGAGGCACTGCCATTGTTACTGGTTCAGCTTTGGCTAGCAGCATGACTATCTTGAAGCTGATTGGAACTAGCTCTGTTGGGCATAGGGGCAGCTTCTGGTGCCTTCTTACTAAAGCCACTCCAGCAGTTCTCTGACTACCAAAACCTTGCCGCATAAACCAAATACAGTCTCCACTAGAAATATCTATAGAAAGAAAAAAAAAATCTGAGAAACAAAGATACATATTTTATTGCAAATAAGGATAGTTCACCTTACATACTGACAATTGCATTTGTGGACTTGAAAAAAATGCATAATATTAAATTATGAAATACGATCCATCAGACAAATACTCTCTGAGTGCTTCATACATATATATAATATATATACCCTATGACATATAATTTATTTTTTTTTAACTGGTGTCAGACTGACCCTGGAATAAGGCTATGAAGTGTTCCCTAATTTTCTAATTTATATAAAAAAATGCATATATATGTATTTGGGATACAAAAATACTAAAAACACTGCACAATTTCACAGCACTCTACTCACTTTTCCAACAGAATATATTTGATCCTGCATGGACACAAGGCTGTATTTCTATTGTATTGGTCAAAACCTGATAGTGTTTATGTTGATGAAGTATGATGTACAATGACCCCTTGTCGTGATTTAAGATTCAGGACCTAATAGTGGTGGTTGTGCCTCTAAAACCAGTCCTTTGCATGAACACAGTTGAGAGGCAGGACAGCAAAGATAGGAAAATTTCAGGAAATTATAATTTTAAAAGGAAATATAAGAGTTTGATTTAAAGCTTACCATTCCCCCTATACTTTTTGATCCCTTTTCACCAAATTTTAAAACTTTCTTCTGAGATTTTCAAACTTGCCTTCCTTCCTTTTAAAGCTTCTCCTACATTCTATCCATTTGCTTATAAACTTCAATCTCTTATCAAGTTCTTTATTCTACACAGTAAGGCAGAATGCTCCTTATCTGATCATCACTATTGTGTTTGCATACCAATGTCTTCCCTGACCAAAGACAGTCAGAGGCCATAGTTAATCTCCCAGTTTAAATATTTTTTCCAGGTTCACTACTACCTTTCTTTCAAGGAACTAGGCAGCAGATATATTGCAAGTTAATAATAATGACAATAATTATAATGATAACAGTAATAAAATAAGAAAATACTTTTTATATAGTTAATAGAAATGCACTTTTTAAATCATCTTCACGTTGACCTTTTCTAAATATTTCTCTTAGTGCAAACTACATTGAAGAGTGACTGCAGAGGGAGTTCATACAGGTGGTGAATATTTGGTCTAGTGAATTTAATCTTAGGTTTAATGTCATGAACACATCTAGTCTAGGTTTGTTTCATTCACGATTTTATTTAGTCTATATTTTCTTCTGTCTTCACTCTCATTTCTACAGACAACATGACACTTGTAGGCAGGTTTCTAGTAAATCTGTGTAAATCTTTTCTCCTGTCATTCTGTCTGAAGCCCTGAACACATATATAGTACCTGGTCAGATCTTGGGATTTTTTACTTCCCTTGTGGCAACAGATAAGCACGTGCTTGTATAGTGAATGGCTTCTTCCCATACACCCAGCAGAGCAATGAATCACACGTCTGGGCACCCAGGTCTGTATTTCTGCCAACACAGCTCACAGCAAGAGCTCCCTGGAGAAGGTACATTTGGTGTTTCTTATAGTAACTGGATCCTGATTGTGCAAGTGATGAACTCCCTCTCCTGATTGCCCTGTCATTACAACATGACAACAGGTAAGCCCTCCTTTTAGGGAGTTTATCTCTGTGGTCAGACGGTGTACAGAGCACTTCATCAGCCACCTAAAAAGAATTTCACTTCTTTTCCCTCCTAAAGTGTTTCTACTCCAGCTGAGCAAGCCAAATTGCTTTGTGTGGTCTCATTTCTATCTTCTGCACTCACAGCTAGCTTGTTTTCCTCTACCATCACTCCAGTGCTTAACAGCATTGTGTTTGATATAAGTTTTAAATCCTGTTGATATAAACTGACTCTCATTATCCTCAGTAAATACTTCTAGAAGCTTCTGTGTTGTAAATAAGTATTTAGGGCAGCCGTGACTGCTGTATCCCTGGCAGCCAGGTGCGTGTCTGCAGTTTTTTCTTGTGGTGTTTACAGTGTGATATGAATTATGTCCTGACTTTGTTAAAATTTATTTTTCTGCTGCGTGTCTCTAAGCAGTTATTTAGTTTTCCTTGTTCCCTGTCAGTTTCTAGGATGGTTTTATTCTCTGTGCAATAATGAAAACGTTTTGTCCCTGTAAAGGCAGATTTACTTGTTATTTACAACATTAAGAGGTGGTATTTCTGTCATTTTCAAAAAGCTTGCTAATAAATCTGGTATAACAGTGCTCCTATAAATGCTGACTCCAACTGATAGACTTTGCTGCTTTTTGAAGTTATTTTGCCCTCTCACATTTCCCTTCTTTGCCAGATGAGAGTTGCCCCAAGTATCAGATGTTAATTTAGTACTCATGTCACAGCTGATGATCTAGAAGCATGTTATCTGTAGTTATTATCTGAAATTTAAACTACTCCCTTTCTAACATTTTGTATTTTGTAAATTCCAGTAAAATTATCATTAATCATGAAATGGTTTGGGATTTTTTTTTTTTTTTTTTTTTTTTTTTAAATCTTGAACAACAGGTTGTGCTAAAACTCAGTAAAATAGGATGCAAATTACATACCTAAAATGCATCACACTATAGTCATCTCTATATTTATGAAACTTGTGCTCTACACATGCTAGGTAAAAGCAAACAGAAAACGTAACATAATTTTTCTCCACAAAAAGCACAAGCTTTCTGTTAAATCCATTGCAGAAACAGTCTTGTGTATCACTCTTACACTGATGCTGTTGCATCAGTGACAGATATTCAGAAAGCAGATGGCTAACCTTCTGAATAGCATTATTCATGCTTCCATAATAACATTCTAAAGACCATAATGCTGCACCTGTTCTAAACTCTTTCTTTTTGAGATATATTGCTTTTAAATTAAATATATATAAAACACATTGTCAACTGAACATTTAAGGAACATTTACTTATTTATGTAAAGGTAAATGGAGAACTGTCATTACTTAATGCAAAGATAAGATTATAAAAAGTTTACATGAAGAGGTGACTCCTAGTTATTCTTCTGTAGGTGGCATGTGACAACATCTGTCATCCAAGGTCATTCAGGTACACTTATGAGACTGTGCATGACATTAAAGCAATAAATAGTTTTGCAAGGTATGAAGTAGCTTCACACAGTATATTATCCTATTCATATTTTTTTCTTGATAATTTCACTCTGTTGTTTACATCTTTAAAACAGGTGCATTTACTACTGCAAGACCTTCAAACAAGTGTTAGATTTTTTAGTTTGCTTCAAAATGTTTTGTTTTCTTCAAATGTTAAACAGCATGGCTAGAAGATTATTCCCCCATTTAAACCAAGGAGTTTTTTGTCTATATATCTATTCTATTTTTCTTTTACTCTCCTCTAGCCAATAGCTTTGCATCACATGCTTCCAGTGATAGTGAGAACAGATCTTTAAATAAAACTATATTTTGCTCAAAAATATTGCTCTCCTATTAATAATGTTAGTAACAAATACTGATAGTGATCAAACTATTATACTGGAAATATATCTTGGTGGAAACCATGAACACTTTCAAGGTAAATAGGTGAAATCCCATTTCCTTCATCATCAAAATTTCCTATTTCCTATAACATTATTTCACAAATTTATGAACAGTTTCAATTTTCCAAATCACCAAAATGAATACAATTATGTGTCTAACTGTTTGGTGGCATATATTTAACAATGGAATATGATATTTGCCATTTCTATCTGGCAGGTACTGCACTGCTAGGTTAGTTTATGTTCAGTGATAGGAAACTCATCTGCACACAAGGAATGCACAGAGGAACAACAGCAGGAGGACGAACTTAATAGCCTGCCTCAGCTGTTCCCAGGCCCACCACAGGAACGTCATGAGCTCATCAAAGACCCTTTGCCACAAACCTAGAAAAGCACAGAGGCACAATGGCAGATGGGAACCCAAACTGCAGATTCTAGAACAACAAGCACCTTGTCTGGGCCCCTTCAAGAGCTGTCCTTGTGGAAACCCAGCACTCCTATGGGATGCAGGGTAAGAGCACTTTGGGATTGTAAATGATGTTTCAGGGAGGAAACAAAGTGGGGAAAAGGATGGACTTAGGTGATTTGAGGAGGTACAAGTGTGGGAAAACAGAGGGCTAAGGGCATAAAAATGGTGGTTGTGTGTAAGTAGTTTGCTGTTTAGTATGCTTGTCGGGCCAGGCTCAGCAACTGATCACTGCAGCCTGTTTTTACTAAACTCCACCTTTGCCTATTTTCCAGTGAGGACATCTCTGTTTCACGTGCCTCTGTACTTACAGGGATCTGTGGTGCCAGTAACTGGAGTGAGTATGGATGTGCAAGTGAGTGCGTGATGACTAGCAAAGACCAAGCCAGATGAGCTGGCAAGCAGTTATAGTGGTCTGGGAGCTCAGGGGATATATGCATACCTCTACAAATAAGAGCACAGGTTGTCAGGTATCGGGACTAAGTGAGTCCTAACATTTGTCTGGGTGCACAAGCAACTACAATGGGACTGTGGCTGCAAGGGTTTGTATGTCCAGGTGCCAACAACTGGATAGTGCCAGTAACAGGGTTCAGTGATAGGGCAGACTGAGAGTCTGAGCCCCACTACCAGAGAGAACCTCCTTCTACATATATGAATATTTACTTTTACTAGTAGAAATCCATCCTGACCAGCCAGAGAGGGGAGCATGGAGCATGAGTAGACAGCTGGTGCTGTCACTGCTCCTGTGAGTCTTGTGTGTGGCCATCCATGTATATATGCATATGTATATTGTATACAGTATAAACTATCTGTTGGGAACATGTGCTTAGCCTACATATTGGAGAGACAAGGGACTGAGCTGGACCAGGAGGAATCTGGGCTGTAGAGACTGCCATAGGAGGTCCAAGAGAAGAGGTAGGAGGGATCTGCTAGGTTCCCAAGTTTATCTCATAGGGTGATCTCAACAGTTAAAATGAAAGGGATAAGAGTGACCAAAAAAGCCACACAGGCCTTTCACAACATACATTCTCTATATTGTAATGGCTCTTAACAGCTTCTCAGACATATGAGGTCCATGACAGGATGTGACTAAGACACAGTGCCTATAAACGAAAATTTTCATCAGTGATATTTAAAGATTCCAGAGGCTGCTCTAAATTGTGTCATAGATCAAAACTGGGTGCCCACTGCTATCCATGAGGACTCATTGATAATGGAAGTAGGTCAGGTTAAAGTGACACTCTAGTCAATCATTATCTCTAGTCCACATTTATCCCAATTAAGTTAAAGTATTAAGTTAGAAGCTAGTTGTTCTAGTTTCATTTTCTACTCTATGGAAGAAGAAAAAAGCACCTCCAGAGAGCGATTCAGCTGATCAGAAAAAAAAAAAATAATTTTTTTTTCTACTTTAAGAGTAGAATGATACAAGTCATACAAGTCTAGGTCCTAATTTCTAGGACTAGTCTCTTCAACTGGTTAAAATACTAAATTACTTTCAAAACTGATGGGGGAATGTGCTTGCAACTAGCATAGACTGAAAACAAAGGAAGTGTGAGGTTCTTCCTTTTTTCCTTCTTGTGTCAACAGTAGAAATGTATTTTTACATTTCCATCCAGTCTGATGGAGAATTTGGATGTGCATCTCAGTCACCAATACATACAGATTTATAGATTTATATTTCAAGGGTAGGTTTGCAATAAGATAGCCTCTGTCTCTAAAATCTGATCTGTTCATGTGGTAGTGTGAAGCACTCCTCTCAAAGGTCAGAGCATGACTTAGGAATCCCTGCCAGCATTTCTCTTCATAAAAGAAGTAATAAAGTGCATAGCGAAATATATGTCATGGCTGAGTGCAGAACTGCTGATGCATTTGCTTACACATTTAGTGCACTGTTGGTACTTAATTTACAGTTTTATGAAGTACTCTGTAATACTTTAAAGATAAAACATAAGGTATCTAGGTAAATATTCCATATTCAGTTTGGTCAATCAGACACATCTAAAGTAGCAAGGTCAGGAAAAATTAATTACAAAAGAGTAACATGAATTTTCCAGGGCTTTTGGTATCCCTTTAGGAGAGATCCTAGATAGAGATCTCTTATCTCTGTTGAGTTTTCTCCGTAGATATCTCTGCAATACATCACCATGGTTCCATACATATCAAGGGTCACTTAAAAAGAGCACAAGTACCTTGATTTTTGTGGTTCTAAACCACAATGAAATCAGATTCCCTTGTAAAAAAAAAAACAAACAAACCAAAAAAAATTTCACTTTGCTTCTTCTGAACCACTGCCCATAAAAGAGTGGACTCTTTAAGATTCTCTAAAAATTTAGGAGGAATAAATATCTACGATATTGGGAGAAGGGATGACAAATTGGAATAGAGAAAATATCATTCTAGATAGTTAGTTCTGTATTCTTAGAATGCCAGTCAATAAAGAACCAAAAACAATCAGAATGAATGAGAAGTAAGGTAGAAGGAAAAATACATTAATGCAACAATCATCTCGCTACAGGTCACTGTTGTAGGAGTTTTTACGCAACTGGTGTTTTCAAACACCGTACACACAGAACCACTTAGGTTGGAAGCGATTTCTGTTAGGCCTCTATTCCTTCCTTCTGTTCAAGGCAGGGCCAGCTTTGAATTCAGAACAGGTTGTTCAGTGCAGTGCCTTGTCAAGCTAAATCTTCAAAGTCTCCATTGAGGGAGACTTCACTTCTCTGGTGCAGCCTGCTCCAGTGTTTGTCCTCATGGGGAAAAGTTTTCTCCTTATATCTACTCTGAATCATCCGTGTTTCAGTTTATGCCTACCACCATGCACTACTGTGAGGATCTTGATATGATATGGGCAGGCAAATATTAGGTTACTCTCACACACACACATATTCAGGGCAAGCAAGTTCTGGTTCCTCAGCCTCTCTTCACAGGTCAAGTGCTCCAGCCCTGACCAGCTTGGCTGCCCACCCCTGACCTTGCTGCAGTTTGTTGATATCTTATACTGGGTGTGAAAACAAAACTGAAGACAGTAAAACTGATATGATTTCACAAGAACTGAGTAACGGAAATCATCAATCTAGCAGCCATGCTTCTGTTGATATAGCCCAGGATGCTGTCAGAGCACACTATTGATTCCTGCTCAGCTGACCATCCACAAGAACCTCCAGGTTTCAGGTTTCAGCTTTCAGCTACAGCAGTTGCCCAGCTAGCCATATTCCTAGATTATCCTGCTGCAGGTTTGTCCACCCCTAGTGCCAAAAACTGCCTTTGCACATACAGAACATACCAAGCAGGAATCATTGTAAGCATATTTGTTTGACAGATTTAAAAGTTGAACAAAGATAGATATAAACAATAAATGAAGGAATTGAGAAGTTGTTAATTTAGTATACTTTGTAGTTCCCCAGCTTTCTTGAGCAGTACACCACAACATATCACCAGGTCCTATTCCCAATTTCCAGATGTTGAGCAAAATCAAATTTTTTTTTCTTGCTTCATCAGTTCCATAATTTTGCAATCCTTATCTTATGTAGCCATGAAAAGTCTTGTATTTTAAAAGAAAATGAAAATTTCAGATTTTAGACATGTTACATTTTCATACAAAAAGGAAAGGAAATAGAGTTCTAAGTTCAACGCAAAGATTCCTGACTACAATGTCAAGAAGAATTGATATTAAAGCATTAGTTTTAGCTGGGCTTAGCTGACACATATCATTCAAGACCTGCTGTTAAGACATCTGGTACTTATTCTATTGCTAATCAGTCATTTGGAAAAAAAGATGAAGAAATGCAGAACAAGCAGATTAGTCATTCAATTACAGACTGAGCATAATTTACAGTAGTAGCATTGCTATGATTTAGGTGTAAGAACCAAGATAATTTGATTTGAATACACTGTTTCTGAGGAGAAAACCTAACAAAACAATAGTAATAGCAACAGTGCCTAAAATTAACTTGGTACATTATAACTTCTAGTAATTACCATTTTGCCAGCTCTACAGAACTGACATGCCTTCAAGTTTAATCAAAAACTTACTAGATTTATATCATGCTGTGGTCTGAATCAATTCTATCAAAACCATATATATGTCTGCTTTGGCCAGCTGCTAAACATTATGTAGACAATATTCAGTGCAGAAATATTCAGCAAAAATCTTTCTGAAGCAATTCAGGCATCTGGTAGTAGCTAGCTAAATAAATAATAATAAAAAAAATTTAAAAGGCTTTTT
>JANIJG010005123.1:39053-118057 GCA_024611175.1 Megaceryle torquata | reverse complement strand
GCCCAGAACTGCACCCAGTACTCGAGGTGAGGCCTCACCAGTGCCGAGTACAGGGGCAGAATTACATCCCTAGACCTTCTGGCCACGCTGTTCCTGATACAAACCAAGATGGCGTTGGTCTTCCATGCCAGCTGGGCACACTGCTGACTCATGTTCAGCTGGTAACCAACCAGCACTCCCAGGTCCCTCTCTGCTAGGCTGCTCTCCAGCCACTCATCCCCCAGTCTGTAGCAATACATGGGGTTGTTATGACCAAAGTGCAGGACCCTGCATTTGGCCTTATTGAATCTCATACCATTGGCCACAGCCCATTGACTCAGCCTGTCCAGGTCCCTCTGCAGCTACTTCTTGCCCTCCAGGGTACCAACACTGCTCCCCAATTTGGTGTCATCTGCAAATTTACTAATGGTAGACTCAATCCCTTCATCTAGGCCATCAATAAAGCTGTGGAATAGAACTGGGCCCAGTACTGATCCCTGGGGGACACCACTGCTTACCGGACACCAAGTGGATGCAGCACCATTCACAACCACTCTGTGCCCAGTCATCCAGACAGTTTTTAACCCAGTAAAGGGTGCACTTATCCAGTCCATGGGCTGCCAGCTTTTCCAGGAGGATGCTGTGGGAGACTGTGTCAAATGCTTTGCTGAAGTCTAGGTAGACCACATCAACAGCCTTCCCCTCATCTACCAGACGGGTTGCCCAGTCATAGAAGGAAATAAGATTAGTTAGGCAGGACCTTCCTTTCCTAAACCCATGTTTGCTGAGCCTGATCCCCTGGTTTTCTTGTATGTGCTGCTTGATGACACTCGTTACGATCTGCTCCATAACTTTGCCAGGCACTGAGGTTGGGCTGACAGACCTATAGTTTCCTGGATCCTCCTTTTGGCCCTTCTTGTGGATGGGCATCACATTGGCGTCAAATATGTATCGTGGTTCAGTGCTCCTGTAACTTTTTCAATAGCTGGTAGCAATATCATGAAAATTTTTTGAGTTGAGTTGTTACTTTTCCCTATTCTTACTTACACTGATTCTTCATTTTTGATTGCAGCCAGAAGAGCTGAGAGAAATCATAGAGAAGACAAGAGAGATGGAACAGAACAATGGCCACTACTTTGATACAGCAATTGTGAATTCTGATCTTGATAAGGCATATCAAGAATTACTTCGGTTAATAAACAAACTTGACACAGAACCACAGTGGGTGCCCTCTACCTGGCTACGATAAGAGAGCAATCCCAAGGATCAAATGGACTTCAATCTAATACTTTTTCCATGAAGATCTGTGTCCAATTCTAGCGTGAATGTGTGTGAACTCTAGACTTCAGTGGCTGCAGCCTTTGCCAGTGAAATTGCATATTACTGAAAAAATATGCTAATCAGCTTGTGAGCTGATTTAACTGATCTATAAATTAACAAGTTTTCTTTCTCTGTGGTCTAGAAATGGAGACCTTGTCAGTACTAAATCCTAATGCTTTAGATAGGAAAAAAAAAAAACAAACAAACTAGCAATTACTTTTATACATAAATCCACCTTTTATACCTAGAATCACCCTTATGAAATCAAGTATTTTAAGTGTGTGTGTATATACAGTCCATGCTGTCACATAGTTATAAATATGAATGTTATTTAACACTTAACTTAATGACTTTGTGGAACATGATGGTAGTTCAGGAGCATAATTCTACAGATCACTGGGCAGAGAATCTATTTTATCATTAATACATTAATATTGATGAGAAATCTGCTCAAAAAATACACAGAATGAAGATGCCGCTCTGGTCTTGAGCTGCCCTGTGAGGCTTGAGTTAATATTTTAATTCTCAAACATTCCACTTTCTAATAGCACTGTAATTGGAAAATGTGTATAATGTAAATATTTCAACCCTTGTGTCTTTTTAGTCAGACTTTTAAAATCAGTTTTGACCGCACATTAATTTTAGGCCCAATCAAAGATGAATATTATATTGACCTTTTAGATGTGATATTTTTATGAAATTTTCTTTAAAACATGCTGACTGATCAGAGCCACTGCTTCCCACAGATCTGTAGAGCTATTTAGAAAGGCAGAGGTTATATTTTTGTGAAAAATACAGTTAAGACATGCTGCTTAGCATTCAACTTAAGTTCTCATGTTTTATAACAGAATACTGACTAAAATAGACTGTGCTGAACATTCAAAGATAGTGGCTATTTTTAATCTCTGCAAATGGTTCATCTTGTGGCCGTTGGTCTAACGGATAACTAGAGTTAAAATAGCTGAATGTAGCTACTGCGTTATAAATGAGTATTGCAATTCACTAGCCAACATACTGTCCTGCATTTGCTCAGTGATGCAGTGGAAGTAGGTGTAAAACACTGGTTGTCTGAGCAATTGCAAGAAAGGGGAATATTTGTAATGGTTAAAACCAACAGAAAAGACTTGAAACAAGTGAACAAGAGGCAGGGTTTGCCTGTATCCTAGTGTGCTCTGCAGAGCAGGTCAGAGCATCACTACATCCTCAAATGATTGAGTTGTGAAGGTTTAACTACTAAGGCTGTGTATCTGCAGTAGGGCTGTTCTGTTGCTGAAGCTAACCAAATAGTAGCATCTTCGCTGTTTTGAGTAGCACAAAGAACCTTGACTGTGAATATCTCTTAATTTAGCCATAGTGTTTCTTAGTTCCTACAGGTAAAACACTGGAGTTACGTCAATGTGTAGTTCACTCCCAACTAATGTTGAAGGATGAAAAAGTAGTTGAATTTTCTCCATTCTGTCTTGCATATATTATTTCTTCAAATGTTAATGGGACAAATTCACACCCATATTTAAATGCAGAGCTCAAAGTATACAGCAGATAGTTACCTGACAGTTTCCTTCTGTCCCAGTTACTGGACATTAATTCAGTACTTTTTTGTACTGAAAAGTGGAAGTATAGAGTGCATTCCTGTCTTGTTAGAAAGCAAAAATATTTCCTGGTTTGATTAGTATTTAGGGTTGCAAAGCAATTAAGGAATTAGTGGGGATAAGTAATGGCCCTTCAGAATGAAAAGGGGTTGGAAACTTTGATATCTTTAGTTCAATTCAGTGTTAGAAATAATGTGCTAGCTGTTGTCCTAAGGGCTGGATATTCAAAATAATGGCTTTTTGCCTCACATTGCAGGCACGTTCTCAGCTTAATCCATAGTTTATGACAATTACAATGTTCAGGTATATTGGATAGTCATTGTTTCACAGATGGCAATATTGTATCAATTCTACTGTTTTTTTTAAGAAAGATGATTGTAGATGTATTGGGTTTTTTGGTATTGACTGTTTCATAGCTGGACAAGAAGGTGGAAAGCAGTAAAATGTGTTCGTCAAGGGTAACTTAGCTCAGCTATGTAGGTACTGTCCAAATTCTTCTTGCACAGTCAGCTCAAGATGGTAGCTGAACACCCTTCTGGCATTCAGTGTTCAAAGGCAGTGTCAGTCACAGTAAAGCACATCATTAACTTATGTCTCCTCAGTTCTTCTGAAGTGGTGTACAAAGACTGGTTTTATTCAGATAAGCTTTTGAATGTAGACTTAGAGAATGTTGCTTGAAGTTCAGCTGTACTCTCTTTAATTCCCAAGGCACACAGTAAAGAAGTGCTGTGATAGTTTATAACCAATGGTAGCTTTTCCTCCTGCTGAAACGCTTGAGCAGCACTGAGAAAAGTACCTGTCTTTCCATCTGCTGCCAGCTTGGACCTGGAACTACCTTGTGTAAGAAATTATTCTGCCTTCTTTAATGAAGAATGTGTGTTAATTCCTTTGAGAGTGAGAGAATATGAAGACTTCACTGGTGAGACTCTTCAACCTTATCACAGGCTTTGAAGTGAGCTGTATCAGACTGAAAAGAGGGTATCTGCATTTTTACCAGTCCAGATTTAATGAAAAATAAATGCTAGTTGAATTGCATAAAAGAATTTTTGAATGTAATTATATGTGACTTTTAAAAATATAAGATGGGGTGGGTTTAATGCCTTAAATAACTAAGGTAACTTTACTGAGACCTGTGGTTAGCCCCGCATTGTACTTTATACATGTATCTGCACTCTGTATTTTGAGACATCATGAACTGCACACTAATGTAAAAAATGTAAAATATTTCTAGATTTAAAATAAATCACTGTACAATTTTACTTCTTGTAGCAGATCTTGGAAGTCTTCTTTCTGCTGTTTGGCCTCGTGTGAAAGATGCTGTGACCCATCAGCGCCTTAGAGGATGTTCTCTGTTCCTTCTGACACCATGCGTCCAATGAGAGAGGTAATGTGTCCTCAGATCTAGTTCTCTCTCTTGGTTTGGACCTCTATCTTAGAACAGAGCGTGGACTTACTATTCAGCTGTGCTGCCTTCAGCTTCAAAAGAGAAAATAAATGGCCTAGTGCTTCATACAATTACAAAATTACTTTTTAAAGGTGTTAATAGAAATTAATTTCCTTGCAGTCACCCTGCATCTGCAGTTAAGTGATTAAAATAAGATGCTTACACTGAAGAGACCAGTAGTACTAGAGACAACATACCAGTATTACTGTGTTCAGTTTGCCAATTGCAAACCAGTGTCTTTAGGAAAACAGCCCTTCTACCTGAGCAGCATTCAGTGACAATCTGCTTAGCAGTCACTTCGATGCCCCAAGTCAGACGATGACATGAAGAGTCCCAGCATCAATGGACTACTCTACAGTCAACCCAGTTCTGCTTGCCAACCTACGGGTTGCAATGAAGATTTAGAGCAATGTGTAGCTGGATAGTTGAAAAGAATCTGGTTGGGTCTCCTCAATCAAAGAGTCTCCTTGGTTACTTACCTAAAGCAGTAAAGGTTAACTGAACATGGGCACAGCATGAAGAGGGATGCACCCAATACAGATTCTAAGTTGGAGGTAGGGGATGAAGCCAAAATTTTATTTTGAAATCAACATGACAAGCTTTTAAGGCCACCATCTTCTAGCAACTTGAGCCAGACACCAGGTAACACTTAAA
This sequence comes from Megaceryle torquata, assembly GCA_024611175.1. Classification (NCBI taxonomy): domain Eukaryota; kingdom Metazoa; phylum Chordata; class Aves; order Coraciiformes; family Cerylidae; genus Megaceryle; species Megaceryle torquata. The sequence goes on along the minus strand of JANIJG010005123.1, from coordinate 113,071 downwards.
CTTTTTACTTGTTTCTAGCACAGACAGTACACAAGTTGACAGAACCTCTAATTAAAACCATAGATGGCCAATGGTAACAGTCGTGCAACAAAAAAAAATCACAAAAAAACCTGTGGATTTCATCAACAGGTTAGAAAACTGGAGTTGCCTTTGCTAATATTTGACTTCAGCTGTGCCAATACCTGCTTTAAGTGACTTGAACATTAATAGTTCAGCAGTAAAGAACTGCATCTCCATCCCTAAATAACTTTTTCCTCTGCTTGCATTAGGAAGGGGAGTAATTAGAGGAATCTGATTAGGCAAATCCAGAGCCATCCTGCAAAAACCACAGTGATGGACAGTCATTCGTACTAAGTGAAGAAACAGGGTGAACATGCAATAGAAGGCTTTCCTGATAAAAGCACCTGACTCATCTCTGCTTTTCCTCCTATGCTGCAGTCAACTTCCCAGATTTCTAATCTCCCAGGAGAAATCCACAATCCATTCAACTCAAGATTTACACACAGAGAAGCCGCATAAGTATCATTGAGGCAACATCCTGATTTATATTGCATCTGGACATTCCATATTCTGGGTCCCCTGCTCCATATACAACTGTGCTGGGTTACTCAAAGAGAAGGTCTTCATCCTTCTCTTCTGCTAAGAGATTGGCTGGCTCATGTTCCCCTCCAGCAGCCCTCCGCAGCTCCCGTTCTTTCTCAGATTTTTCTTTCAATACTTTTTTCTTTTCTTGGATCTTCTTTAACCTGTGAAGAGAAGTGATTTGTCTGTAAAAGAGGTATGTTTTATGAAAACAGGCTAGCAGCAAAGATGCCATACAACTTGGATATGATAAAGCTACCTGGAGAAATTCCTCGGGGAACAAAAAAACCTGTAACAAATGGCAGAAGGCTTTTATTGCTAGCTGCTGCCTTTGAAAAACTCCATCTCTGCAGATTAATTCTTCACCCAAACTATAAATTATATTCTTGACCTTAAACACTGCATTATACTACTCTGCTTGTCTTTAATGAAGTCAATTCTCCTTTAATTCATTTCAGGTTTGACATTTTTGCTTCAGGGAGGCCAGAGGTGTTCTTAAAGCAGAACATCTCGGTGTACTGAGTGTACTGGCAGTGTCACTGCCTTTGAAACAGTGAAAATGACAGCTATGTACAACCTTGTGGTAGAGATTCATTTGTCACTTTCAGACAAATAACTGCAGATCTCTAAGCACCTGGCTCTGGAAACTCAGTGTACAGTAAGAACCAGGTCATGTTTAACAGTGTTCACTACCAGATTTGGTGAATAGTTCTCCTAAGTCTGCCCTAAGGAATGGGCTCTTGGAGAAAGACATCAGTCTAGTCTTGTTTTAGATACTTGCCTGTAGAATTCCTCTCGTTCTCGTTCATCCAGTTCTGTGATGATGTAAGAAAGAGTACGTTCAATCCTAGGAATAATCACTAGAAAATAAAAAGAAGGGAGTTGTTGGGCTGCTGTTAAATTAAACAATCCTCTGTCCGCTGCATTAGGTAACTTTCTGGTTAAAGTGAATCTAGTAATTTTTTTGGCTAGGGGACATTTACATGTCTTTCATGGACAATCATACTATTTCATTATGGACAAGTACACAAAATGTTTTTCTTCAGTAAGTCCAGGACTAAACAAGAACTCTGGAAAGAATCTCCCACACCACACTCATTTGAAAGATGCAATGGAATGAGTAAGCACTGATCCCTAATTGCTTGTAAGGTCCTTTTTCCCTATCAAAGTGGTTAAAAAAAATCCTACAAGAGGTGGCCAAGATTTTAACTAAACTGTTCTTCTATCACATTCTTTCAGAAACTTCTGCTCAATATAGCACTTTTACTCACGGAATTATGATCTCAGTTTGAAAAAGCCATCATGAAAACAAATATTTAAACATATCACCATCACAAGGGAAGATAAGACCTCAAACAAAGCTTTAACACCCATCTGGGCAGACTGTGTCAGAATCACTTTTTGAAAAGAGAAAACTGTTACCAGTACTACCAAAGTTATTTAGAAGGCTGCAGAGGAAATGTCTTCTTCAGTCAAATTTGCAGTGTGATAAGCTGCAGATAAGGCTTGCATATTCAAAGGAACAAGTCTAAGAAAACCTACTGAAAAGGATGCTTTAGAATCATATACTGAAATTACTGTATATGTGCAAAGACGATTACATCCCAAGCTATCAACAACTCAGAAAAACACCCTGGATACAACAGCAAAAGGAACCACAGCAATGTTGTGTCTGGGTAGTACTTAACAAATTGCAAGAAACAAATTTCCGAACAAGAACTGGTTAGAAATCCTGCTAACAAAAGCACAATCAAAAGAGAGGCTTCCATGACCCTGCTGCTCATCTTGCATGGAGACAGAAAAATACTTTGCATCACAAATGGAAAAATAGTCTTCATGGATACTGACCATGTTCAATTGCATTCACACGTCTGTTTGTTATTTTAATGGCTTCATCCAAAGTAACAAAGGATGTCTGATGGAATAGGATAAAATAATTAATATGTAACAAGACAAATTCAGCAGTTCCATCAAATTTATACACAAAACTAAATAGCACATGAACGCCAGAGCCAAGTCTGTAATGTATCTTTTACAGACTAAATTCCTGACAGAAGAGAATTTCTTCTTCTAATGTCAGTAATATGCTGAAGGCTACACATCTGCATTTACCAACTCAGCAAAGAAAGTTTCTTCTTGACATTCGGGAATAAGGGCTTTGAATCAGTAATACAACTCTGGCTGGAAAAGGTTTACAACTTTGACAGCACTGAGACTAAAGAAGCATAGTATAGCTCAAAGTTATTAAGCCATAATCACAGAGGGTACATTGCTCTCATTTCAAAACAGTGAAAAACCAATGACCTCCTTTTGTTTCTTCCCACCAACCTGTAAGGAGGCCAGTTCCACAAGCAGCTCCACAGCTTTGGCATAATTCCTTTTCAGTTTAGCCAGCTGTTCTCCACCTCTGGCCAAGCCAGTCAGCTCATAGCCTGAGGAAAAAAAAACCACAAAACAATCCTGAAGTAATATTTGTTGCTATTGCCATTATGGTGTTTGTTATGGTCATTACTGCATAAACATGAATACTTTACAAACTACAGGAATAGAGAGCTCAGCAGGTGACAAGCTAAAGACTTTGGCCATTAACATACTGTCTTCAGTGGTTTATATTACTACAGATCATTGTCGTGCATGTACACAGTAAGACCTACATCTCAAAACCTGGTAATTCAAGACAAGCCTTCTCTCATCTGTCAAACTCCTTATTTAGAAAACTAAAATCCATGAGAGTCACTAGTAATTCCTCCATGTGACGGGAACGGGGTAAAGCATTGATAGAGGAAGTACGTACACCTATGGCTATGATGTAAACTGACCTATCAGCAAGATGTGACATGACAAGTATTTTTGTGTTAGCAAAGTAATAGCCATGAGTCTATTTAACATATAGAACACTTGTTTTGTACTTACTATCCCCTCCTTCCTGGTAATGCTCAAAAACTGGCAAGGTTACACCTGACAAAAGTGAACAAGAATGTGAGAGACATAAAGGGTTATAGATTTATTAAGTACAACTCACTTTTATCCTATTTGCTTGTAATAAATTATGTAAAATTAGCTTTGTTTCAAAAATCTTCCTATATAGTTTGGAACAATTAAGTCATGGTGGTTTTGACATCTTAATATGGATCTTCTGAATTTTATTCAGATCACAGAGATCTAAACACATGAGAAACTGAAGGAAGTATTCCAGTTTATTCAGTGTCCAGTTTTATTATGTTTTTGTTTAGTAAAGTCTTCCCTGTACTTAAGGAATATTTTAAGCATTTAATCTTGATTTATCTTCATTGTGTTCTTCATAAACAATGACTGATATTTAATTTCCTGAAATTTACTTAAGTTTTGATGCTAAATCTGATCTATTTTTCAGTAAAGCTCTGTGGAAGCTATGCTTTGTCCAAAGGTCTAGAAACCAGACTGCAGTTTTCACACACTCATTTAATTTTATGAGTGGTAAATAAATATAAAAAATATAAGCTATATGAAAAAAAAACACAGCAAATTACAAGTGTTCAAGTGGTTAGATGTGTAAGAGAAATAAAGAGGAGGAGACAGTGTTCAGATACATTCCTACATATTTCAGAGTCTCTTCCCACAACTCCTTTAAGAGTTGAAATAGTCTGGAGAAGAGTCACCTGCTACATTGTCTTTTTTAGCTCGGATCTTGACTTGAGCTTTGTTCACGTTCTGGATCACAGTGGTACTGTAAAACAGAAAACATATGTCTTAATCCAGGAAGCTGAAGTGGTTCATTAAGTCATCATTATATATAAGATGAAGTAGTTACCAAGTAACTGTAAAGATTTAGAAATTCTTTTTAAATCGATTCCCTATGCCCTTTGCTGCACAGACTTTGAAGCAAAGACAGAAGCTTTGAAAGAAATGTTTCCAGCAACATTTGGAAATGTAAAAGATACAGAGTCTGTGAAATGTAATTTAGAGATGTCTTAGACCAAACATACAAAGTATAGCTAAAAACTAACCAGTTACGTGGCAAAAGACTTTAAAATGTTTTAATAACATTGAGCTTAATCAGCCCATGAGACTTTTTTTTTTTACCCAATAGAAGTGAAGGAGTTTTAAGGCTTTAAAGCAAACCAAGGCCACAATGTTTATTCATTTGAGATTGCATGTGTTTGTTCTTTGAGAACATTTGTGAGTTTATCCACTAACATACTGGCAAAGTTAGGATGGTACAACAATCCAGCTTGGAGAATTCTAGAGTCTAAAATCTTCCAGGAACAGGTCACTCCAGCCAACACTTCTGCTGAAGTACAGTTTGCTTACAGGGTGGATTCTGGCTTGTTTATAGCTAAACACTGCAGCTGGTTAGGACAGGAAGCAGCAGCGTATCCAAACAAAAGGACAAAAAGACTTCTCCAGCAGTGCACAGGTTGCTGCTGTGTCCGATCACTTAGTTCTTCTCCATTAACTGGTAGTTCTATCATCTGAATCATTAACACTTCCCCAACTTTATTCCACAAGATCTATGCACGAATGAATTAAACAAAACACCCTAGTTAGAACTGTAATTTATTAAAATCCAATTAAAAAAATATCCTATTGGAGGAAAAAGACTTGTTTCCCTTCTCACTGATACATCCCTCACTAGCCCTAGTGAGACGAGAGATCAATGAGGTAGAACAATTAGTAAAATTACAACTTTCTGGTGGGAAATAACACAGATTACATCCAACCCTCAAATTTACAAGGAAGATCAAAATAATAAGTAGTCTAATACTCTGCTATAAATTCTTCTTTCCCTACATTTTAGATTCCAAGCTGCAAAAAGCAACACCTTCTGAATTCAAGGATTTGGATATAAATTCTGTTCATCTTTCCACATTGTTTAGCCTCCACTGAAGTACACATTTTTGTCATGGAAATTATCTCCCTCCAGCTGTGATGTCTCTCACCTTTACCTTATGAAAGAATTTCATCCTGTCCTGATTTGGCCCACCTTTTTTTTTTTTTTCTTCTTTTTAAAGTGCATTTAAGATTTTATTTTATTTTATTTTTTCAAAAAGCAAAATCAACAATTTGTTGATTGTTGTTTCCCATAAGCAGGACGTCCACAAGATCAGCAATCCTCACCTGAAATCTCCTGCTGTAAATTTTGCCTCGGCAAGTGAAAAGGCAGCTTCTCTCATCACCTCACCCATCAGCATCTTAGTCTGTTAAAAAAAAAAAAAAAAGTGGCAGCAAATACAAGGCACATCATTACTCTTTTTCCAGGATAAATAACTGTAAAGAGAAGAATGAGAAATTTAAGAGATGGAGAAAGTCCTGTGTGTGTAGCTTACTCTCAAACTCTAAATTGTAACTCCCAGGTGAGTGATGAAAAAATAAATATTTCATCTGTTTTACTAACCCAGTGTAGAAATCACAAAAACAGCAAAAGACTTGTCTATCTTATTAATCACAAAATTCTACTAAAAGGGGGTTAAATAACAACAGTAAAATGCCCTATTTTGAAAACATTTCATATTGTACTGAATACTGAGACAGATGAAGTTATTTTTTGACAGATGTACGCAGCTTTGTGAAGCTGTGTTCTCCTCTTACTCCTTTTTTGCCCAATTTTTACACAGTTGAAGCCCTTGTAGCTAAAAAACATGCCATTGAGAAGCAAGAGCCTTTGTGTACTAGAAGGTCTGCAGGAAACAAGATACACAGTGCCAAGAGCTTGTCTACAGCAAAGCAACAAAGAGCTACTGCTAACCGTGGATATTGTAACATCTGCAGGCAAAACAGTACAACTAAAAGCCACCTAGTATGGTAGAATGGAAAAAAGTCATTATAGGCTTTACTGTCTTAGATTTGTGATTCATGTTGCAAAGGAAAAAGCAGGACTCGGCATTTCTTCATAAAGGAATAAGTTCCATCTGGACAAGACTTATACATTATAGTGTATCTAGTTATGCAGTAAACATTAGAGACCTGCAGTATCCTCTCAAGTCTACCTAATGAAGTTAGAACAGGAATGCACAACTGACAGAACACAGATTTCAAGTAAAATGAGACAGAGGAGAATTCTAATTTACCTACCTCAATAATTTTCTTAAGGATCTGCCTGAATCGAAGTGTCAAAGCATCAGATTTTTTCTTCAAGAGGTTACGACCCGTTTGGGCACCTTTCAAACGAGCCTTCATGATGGTCTGAGCCCTGTTAAATAGAGAAATAAGTAAAAATGTCCTACATCATCTGAAGAGATTAGTGTTACAGGTCTAGCCTATACCAATCCTTGGTAGTAACTGTAAACACTGAGCGTTATCACTGCTAGAAGCAGACACTGTCTGCAAAAATATGCCATTAACTTCAGAAAGTTAATTAGAAGAGACTGAGTTGAAAAGTAGAATCACTGAACAGAATTGTTCTGTTCTAACCCAAACCAGGATATTTAGGAAAAAACTTTCACAATGTTTTCTGACATGGACATGACTGAAATTATGAAGCAACCAAGAAATATTAATGCAGTAAAATAGGGTGGCCACTTCAGGATATAATTTAACTGTTGATGCTGTGTTCTGATTTTACAGAGCAACAAGATACAGCAGTGAGACATTCTGGTTTAAAGAAAGTCAGAAAGTACAATGATTCCGTATCCTGATAAGCTGCAAGGGAGATTTACAAGCTATCCCAGACAATCAGAAGTAGCACCAGTTTAAAAGGGCTATTAGTAAGCTAGCTGTAGCACTGTATACCCTTTACTTCCAGCAGCGTGCACACTTGTTTTACACAAGAAACACAGGTTTCTTGTATGCCATTAGGAACTGAAAAAGCATTCAAACCTTGCTTCCCTCTCTGGTATGGAGTATATTTAAATTTAAAGAAACTTCTTCATTTAAGTTAAACTAGAGTAGCAGGAGCTGTACTACAAAAACACAAGCTGTGCTAACTTAAGCTACCACTTTGTACACACGGCCACTACACATAAAGGACAATACTCATCATCTCTCTGTAAAAAGAAGCCTTGTGCACTTCCTCTCTGACCTTGGAAAAGTATAATTAAGATTCTACCTAGACAGTGGAATCCATTACTTTCCATATCTACTGGCATGTGATAAAAATAGTTCCATTAGTATCTAAAAAATACTTAAAACTCCAAAGCAAAAATACTTTCTGTATGTTTACAATTTAAGAAGCCCCCACAAAGTCAAAGAGTAAAAAAAGGCAGCTTTACTTTCACAACAGGCACATCTCTGTCACCACCTTGAACTAACTTGTTGACTCTGTCCACCACCTGCCAGACTGGCTGACCTTCTAGTTCAAGCAAGATTTCCCAGGCTCTGAGTGCATTAAACAAAGTCTCGTGTACTGTCAAGGAGACTGAGCAGCTTCTGTAATTGATGTTTCCCAGCACGGACAAGGCTCCTACAAGCAAGCCACTTCACAAAGATAAAAAACAGAGCACAAAAAAACCCCCAAATCTTGTAAAATTCAGTTCTGTCAGCAAAAATAACTGCTGCTGAGGCAGGCCATCTTTATTTTATCATCCTAACTTACATTCCACCCGAAACACTGGCCACATGACTGGTCTATTACCTCATTTGAAACAGGGCTTGTAAATATTAAGCCTTTGTACATCACTGCCATCTTGCCACACTGAAATGTCAGCTCACAAAATCAGTTACCTTCTAGAAGTAACTGAAGTGCCTCATCCTTGGACATGTAAACCAAATTAAAAGATCATTATCAAAGAGCAGGAGTGAGACCAGAGGACTTAGTATATGCAATAATTTATTACTGAACCAAGTTTCGAAAAAGAACCATTTAATGAATTAATCTTTCCATATAAACTGTTGCTTCATATGTTCTGAGCTTATACATGGAGGAATAATTGTTATTTCACATTTGAGGTTTTCTGTCCTGCAAGGCACCTTTTGGTACATACTACATGCAGGCATCAACCCAGTTTTATGCAAGATTTGAAACAGCCTTTCACCTTAAGGCAAAGCCCTTCTGTCCTGGAGGGTTCTAAAGAGAAACTGAGCCGCATTATTAAAACAGCAATTTTATTAGCGGATCAGTTTCAATTGTTTGTGTTCCTTCCAATCTTGGCAGCTTTCTAAGGCTTGTCAGGAGACATCTGATTTCATGACAAATAGTTTGCTGTCAGGATCTGGAAAATTACTTGACTGTCTGTCCACTGGGCTTTACGCATTTTACTTCCTCCTTCTTTTTTAACACTTTATAGCCAACCTCTTGTATAGCAGTGTTGTCTATTAAAAGGTTAAGGGAAGCTATGGTACCATTTGTGCATTTTTCCTTTTATATATATTCTACAAATTGTTATTTTTAAAATAAAAGTATGCATAATTGCATGACTTTAAGTAGCCCCCCACACACACACCCTAGACACACAATCACTAGAAGGTGCTTGCGTTTTGGTCCTGGACCCTGCAATGGCCCTCTGATGGCTGAAGCTGATTTTGACCCCGAAAAGAGAAGCTTAAGAGAAGCTGTAACTGCGGCCTTCAACTGCTTATCATTATAGAGAGCCCAGCGGGAGACCCTGCCCGTTGCAGCAGCAGACGCACAAGAGAGCTTCGCCGGGCACGGGCATGGCCCCGGCTCGCGCTGCTCCCACCGACGCTATCCCACCCCACGGCTGTGCTCGGGGGTCACAAGCCGGCCCCGGCCGCCGCACCGGGACCCCGGCGGGGGACGGTCCCGGAGCCATCGCCCCTCAGCCGGCGCGGCGCCTCCTCAGGCCACTCTCACACCGAGCCCGGCCCGGCGGAAACTCACATCCGCGAGGGGAAGATCTCGATGCGGTCCTTGCCCGACATGGTGGCGGCGGGGGCGAGCGGAGCGCGGGGCCCGCTCCGTCTCGGCTGTCACCGCTGTCACCGCCGCCGCTCTCACGTGACGCAGCCCCACTGTCCCCGCCCCTCGAGGGAGGGAGCACCCGGATGCCGGCGCGGACCCGCCGCTGGTCGCTTGTGGTCACGTGCCCCCTGGGGGTGGGAAGAAAGAGGCGTAATTGGCTCCTGGGTCTGTTTGTGACACCCGGAGGTCTTTGTCTCTGTTCCGCCCGAGTTGTTCTCGGCTCCTGGGCCCAGGGGGCGCTCTAGCAAAGAACGGCCCCTCTGCCTCGGCGTTAAGACTCTCTGATTGCTGGGCGCGGCGCTGGCGCCTCTGGGCAGCGAGGCGGGCTGGGTTGGCGCCTGCGCAGTGGGGCGGCCGTGGCCAGGCGCACGCTGAGGCAGACACGGGACCAGCGCGGGATTCCGGGCCGCGAGCGCAGAGCGGGACCTCTCGGCCGTTGCCAGGTAGTATCTGTACACCCTTCCCCACTCCCCCCCGCCGCGCCTCGCCACACGGCCCGGCCGCAGCTCCTCCTGGCCGGAACGCTGCTATGGGCCCGCGGTGCCGGGAGGGGACTTGGCGCGGCTGGGCCCCGGTGAAGCGGAAGGGCCCGGCGCCGCAGCTGCGAGCGAGCTCCCCAGCCGGTGGGGCCGTGTTCCCCGGGGGGCAGGCCTGCTCCCCCCCCCTCCCCCTCGCTGTGCCGGAGATAGGTCCTCCCCCGGCCCAGCAGTGGCTCTCGGCTGCTCTGGGAACCGCTTCCCTTCCCTAGTGCTGTCGCTGTCGTTGGGCTTTGCCACGTTCCAGCGGCCGGGGGAGTCGCTGGTCAGAAGTTACTCTATTTTCGCCAGTTTCTGCAGAGACTTGTGCAGCCATGAAGCCTTAAACCTTTGCTGAGCTCTAGAGTCTTGGAAAGGTGATTTGCGGCATTGGTGCTGTGGGCGGTGTGTCGCTCCTGAGTCTCCCCCAGAAGGCTAAAATACGAAGCTTGCGTCTGCGGAGAGAGGGGTAGAACGCGCGCAGAGCAGTGTTTGTCCATTCTTGCTTCTTGTGGTTGGGGTTCGCTGCTTTGTGATAAATTTGATTAGGCATCTCATAAGAGACGTGTAGGATCGAGCTGAACTTCATAAGTGGCCTAGAAAACCGAACTATGGAGTTTTTATTTTTAATCTTTGGCTTCTTTGTTCAGCTTAAAATAATTTGAGGTTATATGAAGCCTTTAGAAGAGTGTTTTTACAATCTTTTACTAGTCTGTATTTCCCCTTTCTGACGTTAAGAACAGAAATAAGAGTGGATAGTCTTCTGAGTTGTATGGCTGTATGTATGTAGTACTTGGCATTACCATCTTACTCTCTAAATTCTCATATAGGTAGAAGGCACTAGTGCAGTTGTAAAGATCAAAGTAAAACTTCAAAATGGTGACTACAGCAAGCCTTCTGAAGGAGCGATGCATTTGACTCAGCATCTTAGGCTCCTGCTTCTGTAGGGAACTGTATGAATCTTCTAGGCATAGACAAAAGGAATTGAACTAACCTGGTTAGCAGAGATGAGTAGATTCATCGTCAGGAAAATGAAGCAGTTTAAGCATTCTTTCTTACCATCATGAAGCATTAATCTTGTACCTTATTTTTGAATGTATAATGAAAGAATCCTGTTTTATTTTCCAGAGTCTTATTTTCCTCCCAACTCTTTTTTGGTGTTTCATTCACGTCAGGCTCATTCTATCTCTCTTCTCATTACTGCCTTTGCTTTTTTTGCTGATAGGTATCCTTGGGAGCGGGTCTGGCAGGATTATTCAAAACATCTTGTGCTGAGTTTAGAAACTCATCTTCTGGAATGTAAAGCCTGCTTTTTATCAGTACTACAGAAGCTTCACTCTACCTCTTATTTACTCACCCTCTCACATGCTAACTTATTATGTGCGTACGTACACTTTTGTCAGCACCTCTGGCTTCTCTCCCCTGTCCTCCTGTTGTTAAAATCTGATTTAAAATTGTACACAGCTTCATGAATTTGGATGAAAGCAAGGTGTACAGTTGCCACATCTTCCCCACTTGAAGTCTCTTAGCTATGGTGTGCTATGTTAGGTAGCATTGACAGTTGAAGTGGATAATAAAGTCTGTGTAGCAGGCTTTTTCTACTTTAATGCAAAGTATTAGCATCTTATCAAATGGTTGTGGTATACTAAAGTACTAGTTAATTATTCATTTCTATTAAAACCTGAATATGAACTGCACAAACCTTATACTAATTTGTAATTTTTTGTGCCAGTGTTCTTCCATCTTCACCAGTCATTATTGACCTCTTCTTTTTTTTTTTTTTTTTTTTTACCATGTTTGCAGGAGAAGACAGCAATGAGCTGTGAAATAAAAATCTTTGTTTCTTTCTGCTCAAATTCCAGAATGCCAGGACTAAGCTGTAGATTCTACCAGCATAAATTTCCAGAGGTGGAAGATGTAGTGATGGTCAATGTTCGGTCCATTGCTGAAATGGGAGCCTATGTCAGCCTGCTGGAGTACAACAACATTGAAGGCATGATCCTTCTCAGTGAGCTATCCAGAAGACGTATTCGTTCCATAAACAAACTCATCCGCATTGGGAGGAATGAATGTGTTGTGGTCATAAGAGTTGACAAAGAGAAAGGTATTTGGGGATATTGTGGCCTATATCAAGATTGAATTAATAGAGAGAAATGCAGATAAATTATGCAGCATAGGTATTCATTTGCTTGCCAGGGGTTCTATTTTTAAGGTGCTTAAGCAAAACAGACCATCATAGTGTCATTTGAATCTTATGATCATTCCTCCATGTCCTTTAGGAATTGGGTTAATGAAGGTCAGTTACATGAGGAAAGGTTTGCTTAAGTGGGTCCTCACCAGCTCAATGTCTGGTCAACAAACCATAGTGAAGTGGAATTTTCTTTTGATACCCATGTAGATTTTCTAAGTCTTAACTGAAGAGAAGGTCCATCTGATGTAGAGAGATAAGAATCAAAATGGTGAGCATTTAATGCTCACAGTCCATCCTGTTCCTTAACGAGTCTTGAACCTTGGCTATAAAATAGATGACAGGTATGTAATTATTGTACCTAACCCTAATACTGTTCCTTGCAATTTTTAAAATCCAGAGTAAGAATACTTCCTCTTACAAATTCATTCTGTCTTGTATTAACAGAGAAACACACGTGGAATTCACATTGTGGTCTTTTCAGTTAATCTTTTGGGGGAACCTTTAGTTTGTGAGAAGTAGCCGAAGGCCTTTCCAAATTTACTAAGAGATGGTTCAAAAGAAATTTTTTTTCCCAGACAGTTCTGCCAAAAGCCTCTCCAGGGAGTCAAGAGTCAGAATTTCATGCCAGGCTTACTTGAATAGGAAACCATTCAGAGTAAAACTGATGGAGTGCCAAACTTGAATGAAATTGAGTTGAGCACTACAAAAATATGCATCAAATTTGCTGCTTTATATGTTGGTTTTTTTCTCAAAACTGTGTACAGCAACATAAAAATGGACTGCTGATGACTGAAATACGGTGAAAATTTCTAAGTGTGCAGAGAAAACATTGAGGCAGTATTTTTAAAGAATTGCTGTACAAAAGATCTGCTATTGTAAGTATTTACAGTTGACAGAATAATTTAATATCCTAATTTGGATCATAATTTAATAAAATTTATTAAAGTTTTGGAATTTTTTACTCTCTGCAGCATCATACAGAGGTAGTGTAGGCAAGGGTCAAATCCTGAGCCATAGAGTGTGTTCTCTGTGTTCCTCTTGAAGCAGTTAGGCTTAGTTTGCACAATGCCTGACGCTTTCAAAATGCTTTTCCCCAATAGGTTATATTGACTTGTCAAAAAGAAGAGTTTCTCCAGAGGAGGCAATCAAATGTGAAGACAAATTCACAAAATCAAAAACTGTAAGTTGCCTTGCTGCATTCAGGCACTGTGTATTTTCAGCACAGACATAAGAGAGCATGAAAATACTGTTTTTCATTTATTAAACTTAATCTGATTCTCTTTCACCTGTGCAAATACATGTAACAAGTTCATCTGTTCATGACTGCTCTGGTAAGCTGCTTAATTGAGAAAGTAAGATGAAAATTTGTAATGTAAATGAGTACTTTAAATGATCAGAAATCCAACATTATATGCTGGTTTAGCACAATGCGGGCAGCTCATTGAAAAGGCATGCACATAGTTCAAGGCATTGAGTTCTATCCTTACAACTCTCTGGATTTATTCTTCCAAGTGGAAAACTTGCCATTTAACGCTACACTTGATTCTGAATTTTTGTCTGTTTTTTATATTTGGTTTGTGTTTGGTATGGTTTTGTTGTTTGGTTTTTTTTTAACACTCCTTTTCTGTTCCAGGTTTACAGCATCCTTCGCCATGTTGCTGAAGTCTTGGAGTACACGAAGGATGAGCAGCTGGAGAGTCTGTTCCAGAGAACTGCCTGGGTGTTTGATGATAAGTACAAAAGACCAGGATATGGTGCCTATGATGCATTCAAGCATGCAGTCTCGTAAGGACACATTTCCTGCTTGTAGGGACTTATTTCAAGTTATTTCCTGGAATAGATACACCATAATGTTTGTTTGTTTTGGTGTTTGCATTTTGGTGTGTGTGTGTTTGTTTGTTTTCAGGGTAAGGTATGTGGAAGGTACTAGTCAAGTAAACCTAGCAAATTTTGACATCACTCTTCCAGTTGCTTTTTGTAGGTTTCTCCATCTTACTGCTTTCTACAAGTTCCAAATGCTCTTGGGAAAGAATGCTCAGAAGTTGACTTGTGTTTATCCATCTTTGAGTCTGCCGCTCTGTGTATTTCAGGGTTTTAAAAGCAGTGGTTGAATTTGATGTGGAGAAATAGTGAGACATTGATGAATAACGTTTTCAGTATGAAAGAAGCACATGATTGCAAACACTGGAGAGATTTCTATTGCAACAGATGAGCCTGTGACATTTCTAACAGAAGAAGCACCGATCTTGATTTGTCTGTCAGAACTTGCCTGTTCTTAGTCCCAAGCAGATGTTATCAGAAATATCCAGTTGTGTGTCTGAAGGTATTTCTGGTCAAGCCAACTGTTACTTTTCCATTGCATAGGCAGAGTTTATCTTTAAGTCCAACAAGCTGGCTTCCTACTTCTCTAAGCTTCCAAATTTTAAGAATACGGGTAGGATCATGACCTTAGAGATGGAATTATGAACAGCAAGATGAAAATTGTGATGCAAAGGGGATATGCACTAGGGAATGAGCTAGATTGCTCTTATTTTTTTATGGAGTAAGATATTTTTATTTGCTTTTGGAATTAACCTGTTTGGTTTCCTTCTAAAGATTCTATCATGAAATTGGCAATCCAGAAATAGATTTCTCACTAAACATTTCCAATGTTAGTCTTTTATAGCATAAACTCACGTAAACCTGCGAGTGATGAACTTGAATTGAACACTAGATGGCAGTAATATTTTATAAACTGTGCTGACTTCAAGAAGCAGGAAGTTTTGCAGCATTTGATTAGCTTAAAACCATCTCTGTGGTTTTAAGGAAGAGAAAATTTGTATCCTCATTTAGACTGAATGTGTTCTGTTTCATGGAACAATAATTACTTTCTAATGATAGCAAATTTACCGGTAAAGAGCAAATCTGGGCACATTGCAGCAGAAGGAACTCCAGATAATTCTGTAACTGATAAATACTTAAACACCTGTGTAACAGAAGAACAAAAAAGTGTAGGTACCCTGGCTGCTTAAGCTTCTCTTACTCAGAACACACATGGCATTTGTTGTTCATCTGCTATTTAGGTTGGAGCACAAATGTCTGAAGCTGTCTTAAAATGCATTTCCATCAGTAATGCCTTGAGATTTCTGACAAGGGACTGCAACTTTTATTTATTCCTATTGTGCTCCTTCATAAAGCTATAGCAGTTAAGCAGAAAATACGGATATTGCTGCCTTCCTATGCTTGCAGAAGTGTTTGCAGGAGGCTTACCATGCCCTCTAAGACTTTGACTTGCTATTCCTTTCTTAGTATGGAAGATTAATGTTTTGTGGGTTTACACAGCATGATACATGTGGCTGAATTTAGAAGTATATTTACCTTCTCATTAGTAAAAATTAAACATCAGACTTGCATTGAATGCCCACCAAATGCTCATGAAAGTAACTCTTAAGAGTTAACAGGATGGATTGTAAATGAAGAAGCAGAATATGCCAGTCCATTAAATCACTTCTGCCATTCATGTCCATATTTTGATAAGTAAAACCTGTCCTATTTCTGAGCTCTGTTTGTTTAGGTTTGGCCCTTCTACTATCTATACTCAGTATATAAAGTCATGAAAGATAACATTTTATTGCAGCAGAGACCAACCTCTAATATTGCCTCTCTTTTTCAGGCAATTTTAGTTCATGTTTGCCTGCTAGTAGTATTGTAGGTGATCTGGTATTTTTTTTTTTGAGAACTGCATCTATTGTCTCTAAAGAACAGGAACAGTTTTAGTGAGGAGCTTCTTGGTTATGGTCTCTGTTACTGGATTAATTTTATAAAAATATATCTGAAATAAAGAATTGAAACCACTTCTTCAAACAAGGTGCTCATTTCTATTGATAAACTGCAGAGGACTTTGCTTCTGTAGTCTCTGGATTTTAAACTATTAGGTTGTGATGATAAAAAAATCTACTTTCTTTAGCTGGGAATGTAGCCAGCAGACAAGTATCTGTGATCCAGTTACTGTTAAAGGGGTACAGAATAACATGAAATAAACACAGGTTACTTTATGGAATGAAAAAAGTCTCGTGTTTGAATAAAACACTAAAGTAATTCAAAAACCTCAGCTTCAACATGGATTCTCTTTCACGCCATGTGGGTTTATCCTCACATTGGAGGGAGCATAAATACTAAGCAAGTAGATACTTGTTCTGTGTATTGTATACAGTGGAGCTGGACAGAAGTCATTCCTTTGCTTTAAAAAAAAAAAAAAATTTAGATCTTTCCTTCTCGGAACAGATTAAGTAAACAACTTGTCTGCTTTGTTGTTAAATGCTTCAAACAGAAAATATTTTGAAAATAGGTATGTTAATTTTCCTCCAGTGTTTCAATGGACTCTTAAGAATTTTTTCAATTTTCTTTGCCTAGTAGAACTCTGGGAATATGTGTAAGAATATTGAAATAGTAACAGAAGTTAATGTGTTGTATTCCACTTAAGTATAACTTCTGTAACGTTGCTTTGCTTGGCTCAGAGACCCTGCAATCCTGGATAGCTTGGATCTGACAGAGGAGGAGAGGCGTGTATTGATTGACAATATTAACAGACGTCTGACACCACAAGCAGTTAAAATCCGAGCTGGTGAGTTCTTTCCAGATGTTTATTAAACGCATCTTGATACTTAAGTCAAGTTAGGTGTCTTGTTGCAAATTCTAAACTCATTTAAAGCTGTTGTCTGTAATGCTCATATGTGAATTGAACTGTACAGAATTAAGATGCTGTGATCGAGGATTGATTGCAAAATGCCTGTGTGGGTTCTATCCCAAAGTGCAAGGTCGTTTGGCTTTTATTTTTCCCCCAAACTACTTTGCGTTCCTTGGGACACAAAGTAGTTGTCCACATAAGCAATGGAGTCTATCATATTGCACTGGCACACAATGAATTCAAATATTTTTTAGTTATTACTATTCAAAGTGTTAAATTGATTGATTCTCTAACAGAATGGTTTATTTCTGTCAGCATGGCTACAGCGTATGTCTTAGCCACTTGTCCATGAACATGTACAAATAGATTGACTTTGCTCAGGGTGTATTTCTAACTGGTTGATTGCAGACCATTCAACAGGATATATTAGCACAAGCTTAGCATGTCTCTAGTGTGCTCATACAGTGTCTGAGCTAGTTCCTCTCTCATTAAATCAGTGCAGGCAGAAATAGCACGTGACTGAACTATTTAAGGAGGCATATTTTAAAACTCTACATATGGCTGTACAGTTAACCAAACAGCCTAAAAGTGTGCTTGCCATTAAAAAGAGAGTCAGTGTAGCAAAATCACACTTCTAAGTAGATTGAGAAGTTGCCTCTTCTCTGCAAGGATATTTTGAAGAACTATTTTGAGTTCTTGGTGTTGATGGTCTAAGTTGTTTTTGTCTTCAAAGCAAGTATAGAAACTTTCCAGCAGGTTGTTGACATCCTGAGGCTGACTGGGATGTTCTTAAGTGCATTTGTTTCTGATAGCTGAGAATTAGCAGGTGGTTGTCACCTGGAAGTGAGACTTGATTTCTCTCTGTAGCTTAGTCTTGTGCTATTGCTACAATTGGTAAAGAAATCTTTGTCCTGATTCAAGGTATTACAGATATGACCAGCATTAATCTATGCCTTAATTTCCAAACATCTACAAAAAGCTATAGGAAACAATATTTGTAACTATATGTTACTATAACTTAGCTAAAATAAATTCCAATGCACCTCACTTGATGCCTGTATGCCTTTCTTGTAATTGCTGACAGAATTCAATGAGTTTGTGGATATGATTGTTTTTGAGTTTAATTCTTCTGGATAGGTCTTTTATTTTTCTCTATTTATTGCTTTTAAATCTTTGTCCATGTGAAATCCATAATTATTCCTGTTGAATTTATTGGGAGAGAGATGAGTGAATATAGGTGTATAGGTGTATAATTTTGTATTATGGTTTTTCAAAGCACAATGTAAAATGTTGTGTTTAAAGAATTTATGAAGACTTTCACCTCAGCTTACATGTCAAGTAAGTGAAATACCTTCCTTAGCTTTGGGTGCTACTGAGGCTTTAATTGTGAATAAACACTGGATGCTAAAAAGCTTTATTACAGCTTAGGTTAAAAAGCTTTAAAGATTATACAACTTTTGGTAACTTTAAAGTTCTACTATTTGTATTCCTCTCTCCTAGATATTGAGGTGGCCTGTTATGGTTATGAAGGCATAGATGCAGTAAAAGAAGCTTTGAGAGCGGGCTTGAACTGTTCCACAGAGAATATGCCCATTAAAGTAAGTGTCTGTCTTCATAATGATATCAAAAGCAAAGTTTTCTGATGCCCTCAGGTCCCAGCAACATGCAGTTGCAATTGTCACACTCACGTAGCTGAGGCTGGGAAGTCATGTACTTGCTTTCTGATTTTTCTCCAGCAGGTCTGTAACACAGTTCCTTTCAGCTGTCTGTTGACAGTTGTTCCTGTGACTGTGCTGTGGCTTCCCAACCTGAAGAAGTTGTATTTATTCTGTTCAATTTATTAAAGTCTGGTATTGGCACACTATATACCTACTGTTCCTTTGTGCAGCCTTAGGTGGGGAACAATACATTTTATTTTCAGACAAAAGACTGTGTAAGAAAAGCCATGTTTGCTCCACATATGTTTGAGTGCTGATAGAATGGCCACTGTACCCAGTAGTAGTTTTTGTTCCTCAACAGTTTTAGGACATTGAGCGTATTACTGAATAAGTGTTTTCAGAAACCTTCCAGGTCTTTCCTCCTTTGAAAATGTTACAAAAAGAAAAGCTTCTTGTTACAGTTCTAAGTTCCCCTTGTAAAAAAAAAAAAAGTTTACTGAATTCATTCATCTTTAAAAAAAAAAAACCAAAAAAAAAAACCCCAACTGGTTGCAGTAGTTGTCTGAAATGTCATGTATTAATCTGTGAAGTGGATATTCTTTCTGCTTAACAATATTTGTCAAAATAAACGTACTAGGTAGAAATAACTGATGCTGATACTGGAAATCAGCATGGTTGCACACTTCCTCGTCTTTGCTTGTTGTTTATGCTTCTAGAAAGGGGTTTGGGGGTTTTTTTCCTAATGGGAAAATGTTTCTTTTTCTGTGAATCATACGTTCAGGCAGTGTTACTCTGCTTTTGATATTTTTCTTTCTTTGTTGTTGTTAATGAATTTGCTTTTTTATTTCTCTTTTTTTCCCTCCCAATCCCAATGTAATAGATTAACCTAATAGCCCCTCCTCGTTATGTGATGACTACTACAACACTGGAGAGAACTGAAGGACTTTCTGTTCTGAATCAAGCCATGGCTGTAATTAAAGAAAAAATTGAGGAGAAGAGAGGAGTCTTTAATGTGCAGATGGAGGTAAGAACCATTCATATTTAGTTCTTTATTTTTCCTTGCAACACTTTTGAAGTAGAGCAAGATCAGTAGTGCTAGGAGGAATTTTAGCAAAAAGGTATTTAAACTAAAAAAAAAAACCACCCCACCCTGAACTTCTGTATTCCTTAAATAAACAAATTGCCAAAAATTCTAATTTTTCTGGGGTTTGTGTATTTTATGTCTTGCTCTTTATGTAGAATCAGCGTCTATAAATATCTGTAGTGTTCCTTTATGACAGTTAACCATGTGTTCTGGTTTGTTGGTTTTTTTCAGCCTAAGGTGGTTACTGACACAGATGAGACTGAGCTTGCAAGGCAGTTGGAAAGACTGGAGAGAGAAAATGCTGAAGTGGATGGGGATGATGATGCTGAGGAAATGGAAGCCAAAACTGAAGACTAAATATTCTGGGAGGTTTAGAAGAGAGACCATATGAAAAATTAGAAACCCCATTGCAAACACTCTGGACTAAATGTTTCCAGTATTGAAAACTTCAAATGCAAATACTTGAAGTGTTTAACTGTTTTAAAAAGACCAAAATATAAAAAGGCTCTTCTAAATAACATTAGATGCAGCAACTTACACTAACTGAATCATTTGAAAGGAAGGTGCCTAGTCAAATTTAAGATACAGATCTGGCCAGATGGACATTGCAGGCCCATGCTTAACATTTTCATACGTAACAATTTCTAGCTGGGGGTTACAGCTCAGTGCATCTGTTAACCTTTCCTGGGAGCACCAAAACTAAGCAAGCTGAACAGTTCTATACAGAATGTATTTGAGCACTCAATAAATTTCTGGGCTGTGTAATGCCAAGATTATTTTTTTATTTCTTGTCACATAGCCTAGAGTGGTGTGACCAGTGGGTGACTCCCCTTTAACATTGAAAGGGCTTTCTTCTGTTTGCTTTAAATCAAGCCAGGAATGAGTGGAACAGAATGTTTTTCTTGCAAGTTTGTTGATGCAACCTTGTTTAAGAGAGCATTTCCTTTGTTTATCATCTGCATTTAGGGACTGAGAACTTGAAAACTCTGAAAATAGTTTGTTACTGTTCCAATAAACCTGTCTGATAAATGAAAGCTTGAATATAGTTGCACTTTGCTCCTATAGGTGAATATAACAGGACCTTGAACTTAAATTTCAAGATAGGCAGTACTGTCTTGTGAGCTCACTGCTGTGTGGCCTTCTTTTCTGCCCACCCTAAATCTGGTTTACACTGAACTGAGCTATTGACTCAACCTATTCATCTTCTCTGAAGAAGAGAAATAAGATCTGCTTCCAATGTGGGAGTATTTGGAAACAAACAAACAAAACCAAACAAAAAACCACACAACTGTTTTTCTTGTCTGTGGGAATTGGGGGGAGTAGTTGTTTTTTGTTTAAGTAACCTTTCCAAATTGCTACATTTTAAAACATTTCTATTTTTTTTAATGTCATGTCCCATATTGGTCATCTTTAATTGCTCATCTCCTTTTTGCACAAGATTTGGTGCTGCTAGAGGAAAAATGGATGAAAAATGAGGCTTTGAGCCTTAACTAGGAATTCTTAATACTGCCACAGTACAAACAATATTGCTGCTAGGTGGTGTTGCATTGACAAAGGACATTCATCTTGCAATCCATGCTTGGTTATCAGAGAAGTTCGTAGGTACCCAACTCTAATAATAATGCAAATCCAAAAAAGTTAAGTAATTTCCAGTCTTTGCAGAATGTTGGAAAATACCTGAATGTGTCATCACAAAATGAAGAAACTTTTTTAAAAATTGTTATTTTCTCAAATTACTGGGTTTTTCAGAAGCTGTGTTTGACATCCTGGTCATGGCTTGAAGTTGTCATAGTGGCAGTTTCCTGTTTGAACAGCTCTTCCAACTTTACCCGCTCAATAGAACAGCGCTTTGTCTTCCATTAAACATAATATGTGGGTACTCGAACTAAAGAACAAAGTCTTCAAAAACAGTCATCTTGGGATCTGTGTGCCAAAATAATGCTGTAAAGGAAAGCACTGGAAAATGAGCAACAAGTGCTCTTTCCTTCGTGTACTGTCAAGAGGTTACAATTAGTAATACCTCCAAGAACTGTTTTGGTGTGTTAGTAGGTGAGTGTCATTTCTGCTGGTAATGTAGGCAAAAGTTGGCTAAACTCGTTCAGTAGTTACAGGAGCTGCTCTGATTAGAGCCTCCATGTGCTGGTGTACATAATTCTCTATTAATTTTGAGTGCCTGAAAAAAAAAAATGCCCGAGAGGGTGAGGACAGTAATAAAGATTAAGATAAATGCATTTTAATCACTTGTTACCCTGGCAGATAAAATCATCTCTCCTGTTGCCTGAGCAAACTTTAACCAAGAGGCTTAACTAAAAGATGCAAGACACCTTACTGGATATTTCTCATGTGTTGCAGCAGCTGGAAAGAGAAGGTCCAAGATGGCCACATTTGAGGCCTGCTAGCAAGGTGTGTGTAAGGGGGTGCTGAACATCAAACCTACTCTGGGCCTCAGTTGTGCTGCAGTGGTTGCTGTAGCCTGTAACTTGGGGATCTTTAGAAGTTGCTGACACGATACCTTCTATCTCAGCCTATTTTCTATTCCTGGAACTGCATTTGCTTACCAAGTGCTTAAAATGAGGGTGGTGGGGTTTGCAAGAATATCTTTGTTGGGTTGCTAAAGTGAGGTAGTGTGTTCCTGATGTTCATTTGTGACTGTGCTGCTTACTCAATTATAATTGCAAGGCCGGAATCTCCCCTTGCGCTCCTGTGGTCAATTGAAGTGCACAGGTGTTTTTGCAGACAGGGCTTGGCCTGATGTGTTCATTGTAAGAATCTTAGCTTAACTTTTGTATGCCAAATAAATTTTGTAAGATTGGCAGCTTGGAAACAGTTTTACTTAGAACATCTGCTAAGGACTTGTCAATACAAAAAAGAGGTACCAGCTGGGGTCAGGCACACAGACCAGTAACACAGACCAGTATCCTATGTCTAATGAGGGGAAATACAGCCTGCTAAAGAAGGGGTGCTCTGCTTTCTTGGGGCTGTTGTGACAATTCCTTGGCCACTTTCTCTCTGATTCTGGCCCTCAGGGTTCTGGTTTGGTGGGGTTTGGGGTTTTTTTTTGTTGGTTTGGTTTGGTTGGTTGGTTTGTGGGTTTTTTGTGGTTTGGGGTTTTTTTTTGATGCAGTGGAGATGGCAAGCTGTTCTTCATAGCGGAATCTGCACTTTGGTATTTAATTTCTGATACTTGTCTAGACAATTAAAGATCTGTTTTCAAACACTGCTGCTTTTCTGCAGTTAATTTAAAAAAATGCTGTTATGTCAGAATATTTTTGAACACTTGTCTTTTATCTAGAAATGTTTCATCATTCTTTATTTTGATGTGGTTTGTTTTCATCTTATTTCATCCCTAATCCACTAAAGGAACTAAATATTTAATGGTGCCCTACAGGGGAGAGCAAAGTCTTGGCATTTTAAGAAGCTGCTTTGATAAAGCTGGGTGTACATAATCCCCCATATGACACAGTGAGACATGATGGGCATTGCAGAGCATGCAACAGGGGTTGTCCTTGCAGTAGGTTCTCTTAATCAGCTGCTCTTGGCTTCTTGAAGGCCTTACCTGGAGGTACCAGCAATGTCTGTCAGGTTGGCCAGCTGGAATAACAGACTGCACTCAAAGCCAGCTCTTCCTCCCCTTCATTTCTGAAGTACCATCCTGTGGTTCTGAAGCCTGCAGCTGGCTCTTCCTGGCCATCCCAATGCCAGTTCTGTAGCATATGAAGTATTTTGGGTCATTTTGAATGGAAGAAAATGTCAAGGACTCAGCTTTTTTTTTTTTTTTTTTTTTTTTTTTAAATGCTACACTGACAGGTGGAAAACAAAATGGATCTGGGGAAACAGGTAGTCCTCCCTTCAGTGAGTCCCAAATCCCACAGAAGACTTGGTATATAGCTCTGAAGGCTTATATGGATTGAAGGAGGTCCTTTTCCACCAGGAGAATTCAATGCCAGAACCTGCGTTCCCAGAACATGAGTGAACATGACAGCCCCGATCTACTGATTCATTTTTACACCATATGACCCTGACATCTGTCCTCAGGGGGCAACATAGGGGTAGTTTGTTAGCCTTGATTAACAACACAATGAGATGGGGAAGGGGGGGGGGGGGGGGGGGTTATGATAAATATTCAAAAGATTGAAATTCTTTGAAGTAGTGAAGAAAGTGAAGGCTCTAAATTATAAAAAGTAGTTGATACAAAACCTGTTTTTTAATGACCAGCTCTAGCACTATTTGCTTCACCATTCACCAGCAGTTTGACAATAAAACTCTCTGTTGCTAGCAGTAATTTTGCCAAGATCTGTCTGCAAGGTTGTGGGTGGTCTGTGTGCTGGTGAAAAAGAGCTCACTCAGATCTTTGGTGAGGACTGGTTCTGGTGCAATTCTGAGATGACTGAGCAAGCAAGAGCCCCCTGCAAGCTTCTGCCTGTCCTCACTAGCATGAAATTATCTCACCCACCTTGTTATAAACTGCCTGCAGTAACAAGCTGAACAATGTAAAGTCAGACCTCAAATACCAAGCAGTGGAACGCTGTATTCCTGGAGCTGGTTATATAAAAATTGCATGTCTGGGAAATGCATGAAGCAGGAATGTCTTTTGTATATCTAGACTCAAGTTTTCTTCTTTTTTTTTTTTTTTTTCCAAGCTTAATTTTTGATGTACAGAACATTGTGAGCTGAGATTTTTTTTTCCTGCTGACTGCATCAGGGTTTTTTCCCAAGATTCTGCTTCTGAGTACAATTTTTGTTTATATATAAACAAATTTTTTTATTATTATTAAAATAAATACCTTCAGTAAATTTCTGCTTTAAGGCCACAATAACATTAAAAAAACCCTCCAAAAATTTCCATTGTCATATTTGAAAATACTATATACCTACAGCAAAAAAAAAAAAAAAAATCTAGGTGTTCTGTTAAATTTACTGCACTTTAGGTGGACTGAAGAACAAACAGTTAGGATACAAGTTACGCAGCCAGCCGCCTCATGGCTGCCTTTTCCAAAGTGGCTAAGGCAGTACAACAGGAACTACATAGGTAACTTCCACATGGGCCAGTGGCTTTTGAAATCTCAGCCAGCATGCTTGCTCTTTATACAGCCATTGGTTCTGCTAACTTCAAGTAGTGAGAGTCACCCATTGTATTTCTCCTGATCTCTGCAGGACTGTGCTCTGGGTTGTCTCTAGTACATTGTCAGGTTTGAATTCTTCAGTGTCTTGCTTTTCCTTTCTAGAAGCTATAAAGAAAATAGCATAGAGATAAAGAAATTATTTGTTTGTTCTGTTTCCTTGGTGCATGAAAGTGTGACCAGTAATCTGATCCAGTATGCAAAGACAGACATACTTGAGTAACTTACCTTACTGTTCTTACTGAACTCTGGACTCTTGTTTCAGAGGTGCTTGGGAGTTACTAGAGGTGACTGCATGGTGTTTGTTGATCAGACTGCTTTACTAAAAGCCCAAATACTTACTTAAGTAGGGATTTAGGATATTGAGATTCTTGGATATATGCCCAGAAGTCTCTGAAAGCAGTGGGCTTTTAGGTGCTTAGGGCCTTCTTCAGTAAAATAAAGTTCCAAGAAAATAAGTTATCTTAAGGACTATAAAAGTCTCATTGTAATCATAATATTTTATATGCTATGCTTAAGGTATTCTGATCTGTAGAACTCCTATAAGTTGTGTTTATTGGATGAAATTTTAAGCAGTAAAAGTTGATTAGTCTGAAGTTTTGAGGGATATGATTTTGTAATTCTGTTTCTCCCTCCCATGCAATACCTGATTTGTCATTTTGTGGCTGCTTATATTGGTTAACTCATTCGGTGGTGATTTTTTGCTATGCTAAATTCTGTGAGATCCTTTTTAAGCTTCCCTTTGTTTTACTTCCCAGAGGGCAGGTAATGTGTCAGAGCCAGCTCAATGTTTAACCAATAGCTCATAGGTAGGGAGAAGGAGAGGAAAAAAAAAAGGGAGAATGCGTCACATAGGAGGAGGGTAGCAAAGAAAAATGAGCTTTCTTAAACAAACCGTGTGCAGAGGGACAGGCTGACAAGGCTAGGGCACTTCTCAGCAGGGGCTCAGCTCTCTTCTTTGCTGGCCACTATGGAGGAAGCATCCGGAGTCCTGAAGGAGGGTTTCCTTGTCAAACGGGTAAGCACTCTGGTTCCCCTTTGTGCAGTGCTGCTCAAACATGGCAGCAGCCCCTGTGCAGGGACCAAATTGAGGCAGGGCTGGTGGCAAGGCAGCCTGGGGCACTGGGTTTGAGGGGCTCCTGTCTGCTCCTGGGAAAGAAGTTCCCCTAGGTTTGTGCAGTTGCCCTGCTGGGGGAGCTGCATGAACTGCATGAACTCCCTGAAGCTTCCCTGTATTGGCATTTACCCAGAGGAAAAGGAATTAGCTATCAGGGTTACTCAGGTATCAGAAAGACAGTATGTTGGCATATTGGGGCACACCTCCGCAAAGAGCACATAAAAAACTAACTGGCAAATGGCTGCATGGCAGCAGTGGAAGTGGCTAATGGGCGATGGAGAGAGGGAAAATGTTTTGATGGTCTCCTAAGATAGTTTGTGCTTTCTTTAGCAAGCCAGCTGAGCAGGGTTTCCCATTTCATGTGAGAGGATGGAGAACAGACTATCCTTTTAAAAGGGGATCAGAGCAATGCAATCATAAAAGTGTGTTTGAAATAATTTTTCTTCCACACCCCTCAAGTTGCACTGTAAGAAAGTTTTAGCAAAAAATGTGGAGAAAAGACCTGAAATATGGTGTCACAGATTTCAGCCTTTCTAACACTTCTTCCCATAGAACCAAGTCAGTTATAGCTGGGTCACAAGAGGGCAACTTAGCAGGGAGCATAGGCTGCTTTTAGTACCAAGACCCTGTCTCAATTACTAATATAGTTCTTGACTGCACGCACAGAATGATTCAAAGGTTTGTTCAAAGCTTTGCCACGCCTTGGGAAATGCTTTTCTACAGTACGTGGCAGCACTACTCGTGCTAACACGAAGGTAATCCTAGTTGGGAGCTCTCCTTGCAGGGCATCTGGCTGACTGGGCAACTGCTGGCCACATGTAGCCATGCACTATGTGGAAAAGGGCTGCATGGACTGTACTGTTCCTCGTCCTCCCTTCTGCAGTGAGGTCAGAGCAGTCACAGCTCCTGCTCTACTGTCTGGGCTATGGTTGTATTTTGTGACTTTTAAATGACTACTGAATTCAGGATGGAAAGCCAAGACATGGAGTGTGTGAGGACTAGGTTATTGGCAACACACCGAGTTGTAACTGCCAGCAGTCTGTACACTATTGAAATACAGGTGCAATCAGGTAAAGAAAACAGAGCTTGCTTAAGAAGAGAGAAGCAGGAAGGAGATTATCTGAATGCAATATAAATGACTGAATTATGTATTGTAAGGTATTATAAATATAAATGTGTGGAAGTCAATTAAAGATAAAGAAAAACAGATAAGGCGACTTCCTGAAACAGGAAATCTCCAAGAAGGAAAGAGAAGAGCCATAGCAAAGGGCATACTCTAAGGAAAACTGGCCAAGGGATTTTACAACAGGTGAAAGAAGCGCTGAAGGAGGCAAAGGGAAGAGGACAACCAACCCAAGTTAGATAAATTGTATTTAGGAGACATTAGATCTAAAGTGTCCTGGATTTTAGAGACTCATTACCTCACCTTTTCTTGGCAATTGCTGGTTTTCCCCTTTACTCATAGAGAATTAATGAGCTTTGATTCCTGCCACAACTGGACCTAGCATGTTCCTTTCTTTTAGCTATGCCCACCCTCTCCCAGGTGTCAAAGTTTTCCCCACCCAGTGATTTGTCTGCTGGCTGTAATTCTCCATCCCCTGTAGAAATGCAAGTCAGCTCCTTGAATCACAAAACTGGACCTGACACTGTCAGACAGGACTGAGCCTGTCAGTGCCAGCCCTCACTGGGTTTGCCCTCCTGTACAGACAGACTAAAGAGAGACAGGGACTTTTTACAGAGGGGAAAGAAGAGGTTTTGCCTGTATTCTGGTATAACCCAGGAGGCATTCAACAGCAGCCTTCATTCAGTCTTTTGCCATTTAAAAGCATATTTCCTTTACAGGAAGAAGTAGCACAGGGATCAAGATTGGAGGCAGATAAGATAGAAAAAAAATCACTCATTAACAGTAAGAGGGGACATAAGGAAAAGCCAATTCACCCAGTAAAGCATTTTCAAAACTGCTTGGCACCTACAGCCACATCAAAATGACAAAGGACAAAACACAGCAAACACCACCCAGGGTGACCAGAGAGGAGGAGATCATCTCCAAGAGCCCTCACATTTCAGATGTAGCCCAGTTTACATCTAGCACTGTCAGTGGGCAGATGTGCACCTGAATGACAGCTCTTTGAGATAATTCATGTGAGCTTTTGCAGGAAACAAGTCCTGCTAGCAAAGATGATGCCCTTGCTGGAGAAAGAGCAAAGCACCTTTCTATTGCTTGATTTTCTAGTGATGGAGCTGTGCTATTTTGTTACTAAAATTGTGTATTTCAAGAAGAACAAGTCAGATGATAACTTCTTGTGTTTCCTTTCATAAAATTTCCTGCTAGTTTATGGTATTTTCACAAGACAAAATTAAAAAAGAAACACACCCACACGCAAACAGTAATTTGTGTTAAAGTTAGATATGTGAATTTCTTCCCCTCTAGGGACATATTGTTCGTAACTGGAAAGTGAGATGGTTCGTTCTGCTTCAAGATAAACTGCTGTATTACAAAACTGAAGGAGGCAAGAAGGAGCCTTTTCCAAAAGGCAGGATCCTTTTGGATGGCTGCACTATTACTTGTCCATGCCTGGAATACGAGAACAGACCGGTAGGACTGGATAAATGTATCCCTTCTCAATGACACTCACTTTCTATCTTCTATATAGTCCTTTCCTTTCCTCCTGACTTCTTTAATTACTGCAAATGTATCACTGGGGTGTTTCCAGAATAAGGCCCAGACAAAGCAAGCTGCCCTTAGCAATGTAACCAGGCCAAGCAGTGAAGTACCTCATTATGTCTTTGCTGTTCCCTGTGCCCAAATCTGAGCCACAGCCATTAGCAAAAAAAAAAAAAAAAAACCAAACCAAAAACTCAAACCCTCACACACAGAGTGGGAAGAATAAATGCAAATGCATCCCAGCAGTGTGTGGAGAGAGGACATGGGCAGCTCAGTAACATCTGAGGAGGATAGGGGGGGCAGGGGCGGAAGGAAGCTTGTCATCTGTGGTAGTTGCCTTAAACCCTGTTTGTACCCATGGGGTGCTCAGGCAGCCAGGTCAGAATCCCTTTTCCTTTGACAAAGGGACATTGCTGCTGTGGAAAGTTTCCCACGAGAGGGCTGTGGAAGGGAAAGTGCTTCCTGCTTACCCGTGTGTAATGGTAATTCAGACTTCCTCTGAGAGGGGACAGAAGAGAAATGACTCTGGAAGTTGCTGATTATTTCAGAACTTCTTGCGGAGGAAAGAGCCTAGTGAGAGTTTGAAGTTGTTGAGAAAATAGAGGTCTGGATGTGAAAAGCTCCACAGGCAGCAGCAGACTCCTATGTAATCCAGTAGCTGGGTGGTCTGCTCTGTTTTAAGTACCACAAGTTCCATGCATGCAAACCATGCTTGGAACAGAAAACCCAGGGAAAAGGGGGAGTGTGGAGCAAAAAAAACCCAACAACCCCAGAGTTATGCCCACCATACTTCTGTCCAAGAATTGCTCTGTACTGCTCAGGTAGGATGCTATATCACACTTACTTGTGTTATTTGGGCCAGTGATAAAAGAAGCAAAATACAAGTGGAGGATAATAGCTAAATGATGTTACTGTTTTGCACTTCTTCCTCCACAGCTTCTCATCAAACTGAAGACAAAAACCAATACAGACTATTTCCTTGAATGTTGCTCCAGAGAGGAGCGAGACTCTTGGGCTTTGGACATCACTGGAGCTATTCATGCTGGTCACCCAGTACAGGTACAGGAGCTTCACAGAATGAAGAATTCTTTCAAACTGCTAGAGAATATCAGCCTCCAGTAAGTGTATATGGTTTCTCCTTCTGATATTGCTGTAGTTTGCAAAACTGATGGATGGGGAGGGTCAAGGGAAGCTCCTCTTTGCACAAATCTGCTCCCATGTGTCCAGGAGCCTTTAAACTGGCTGCTCTGCCCTAGGTTTGCACATGTTTTTGCCAGGGCACAGGAATGCACTTTTTCCTGACGACCATTTTTTAGGAGTATGTGGGTTCTGCATAGGCACCTCACTGATGGCTTGGAGACCTTCCTAGTCATCTGCAAAGGTTATTATTGGGGAGATGTATTACCTCAGAAGATGTAATGTCAAGAAAGACTGAGCTTTTTTGGTGAGCTTTCAAAGCTGGTAGCTGGAATCCAGACTAGGATTTTTAGAGCGCATCATGTTAAACAAGAAGAAACAGATAACTGATTAAAAAATTTGAAAAAAAAAAATATTAAATTGATTTGTTTTAAGAAGGTAAATGGAGGCTGACTATAGCTCAGTTTGAACTGCTTTAAATTTAAATATACTTTGTGAGGCATCTTGTTTAGTGCTGCTGTTGGGAGAATAATTTTTTCCTATAATGTACTTAAGACAAAACTCCTAGGGGACAATCTAGGCTATTTCCTATCTTTATGTTGGTAATCACAAGGACATCTCAGGCACTGACAGAAGTATCTTTCTATTCTTTCTGACTTTCTATTCTAATGTTGTCCTGTGCTGTCTTTTACAGCCATATAGTGGAGAGAATGTGCAACAGCAGTACTGGAATTAAGCTGACGCGCAACTTGAAGCAAGGCAGCAGACACAAAGAGACCTTCACAGGTACACCTGCTGCAGGCAAAGAGTTTCCTCATGTCTGACATGGCAAATTGCAGAGACAGGGGGGTGGCTATTGTACTGCTGTCATGGTGGGATCAGTTATGGCCAGTGGAAAGTAGTGGTGCAGCCAAGCTCTCCAGTAACTTTCTCTCTTGCTCTTTGGATATATGGAAGCATATGTAGGACTTTTGCTCAGCCTTGCAATTCATTGACAGTCTTTGTGGTGGCACCAAAATATTTCAGCAAATGAAGACCTGTGTGGCAGCAGACCATCTGTCTTGCCTTGGAAGAGCACATTGTCTTGGTATGAGAACTGCCTTTCTCCCTACAGGTTCTGCCCTGGTGGACTGGCTCATTTCTAATAGCTTCGCTGTGTCACGATTCGAGGCTGTCACTTTGGCATCCATGCTGATGGAGGAGAACTTCATCAAGCCTGTGGGAGCCCGCAGTACAGAGGCAACACGCTACGGTGACCTCTCTGAGCAGTTCCTTGATGATTCCACCGCACTGTACATGTTTGTAAGTGATGCAGCTGACAACAGAGGCAACTTCTCTGCCCCTCCATCACATGCTTGATTTGGGGCAGTGGTAAAGGGGTCATGCACAGTATGCAACCAAAGGCAAAATCTGCAGGCTATGAAAGGAAAGACAGAAAAAGCTCTAGGCTTTTAATAGTACTAACTCTTGCACTTGAGCTGGAGACAAATAATTACATGGATATGGAGTGATCTACAAAATACATAACTGGGCACTAAAATGGGCGTGTCTCTCGAGTACAGTGCTTTGTCTGCATTTAAGGGAGGCTGTGCTCTAGTTATGCTAAAATTCAAGGCCACAGCCCTTGTGTAGGCTTTACAGCTGTAATTTGTTGCTTGTATATCTTGGACCTACAATGATGAGCAGCAGGGCTACAGATTAGAATTTACTTGAGAGTAGAATTTAGCCCAAGGAAAATAAAATGCAGAACTTTGTACTTTGTACAAACTTCTTCATACAAGAACTTTGTACTACTAAGTGTGGTTAGATTAAAAAGAAAAGTGGAACCATCTTTTCCTTATTTGCAGGCTGAGAGCGGTAATAAAAGTATCAGTTCCAAGGAAGAGCTACAATTTAACATCTCTGAATTAAGTGGCACAATTTTGAAGCAAGGATTCTTAGTGAAACAGGTAAATACAGTCTTTGAACTTTCACTGGGAAACAGGAAAAATGACTGTTCTGTTCTTGGGGCTTCCTAGAATATAAATGTAACTTATACAAGCATGGCTGGAGACTTGTGGCCAGGACAGCTAACTTGCCTGTGAGTACCACTATCAGACATCATGTGGTGAAGAGTATCTAGTTATAAGGAATTGAGCTGTGGAAGTTGCTGCTTAGTCAGGATTAATTCTGTATGGGCAGGGCAACCCCCTCATCACCCCAGGAGATGAGAGCTGCCCAAGAACCTCTCCCCATGGTCAGCAGCAGTAAGGCTTAGCCCCCAGCAGCCACAGCCCTTGGCTGGCCCTGAGTCCCAGCGCCAGACTTCCAGGAGGGGGAATGCTCTCAGGGTTTGCTGTGCTGTCCTGCACCATCAGCAACACAGAGAGAGATGGAGGTGAAAGAATAAAGAGCTGGAAAGGGACCTGACATAATCCCCTCAGAGCACACACAGCATGGGTTTTTAATCCTAGACTCATGTATAATCTGAAATTAATGCAGGAATTAGGGATATAGTCACTTGGTCCTGTCACTTTGTTTTCTCGGTTCTCAGCACAAGGAAGGGAGAGAGGAAGGAATTATCAATGTATCAAGAAGGATATTACTCAGAAAATCCTGGGAGTTACTAGGATATCAGAGGAAATTTTTCTCTGTTGATTCCCCAAAACTTTTACTGCACCTAGGTAGATCACCACTACAGAAGAATGGCCATTTCAGGAGGCATTTACTGGTGGTAACTTTAATTCTGCTGTTTTGCAGGGGCACAAGAGGAAAAACTGGAAGGTGAGAAGATTTGTTTTGAGAGCTGATCCTGCTTTTTTGCACTACTATGACCCCACTAAGGTATGTGAGTGATGATTTACTAACCCCAGAAATCCTCTTACAGCTCTAAACATTATAAAGAAACTACAATTATGCTGTAAATTTCTCTCTCACCCAAATCTCCTTACAAGTTCCTCTATCCATTTCCTGGAGAATAAGACCTCTCTGGCCTTACCCTGTGAGGCTGTCCTTGCAGGATTTCCTATCCCTGTGTCTTCCCTCCTGTCTTTTGCCCACTGAGAACCCTTTTCTTTGGCTGAGGGGCAGCAGCCTTCTTGGGATTGGTCTTTTGTTGCACCCACACAGTCTGGGACCATGCTCGTGCAGGGATTCTTCCTGGGCTGACCCCCACCATTTGAGGGTCATGCTGCTACTGAGATTTTTTTACATTCTTATTCCAATATTAAATAGGGTCTTCTTGATGATGAAGCAATTATAGAAATTTCTGCTACTTCATTTTAACTTGCTCAGGGAATAGCAGAAATCATCTTCATGGATACAGTAATCAGTGTGAGCAACCCAGAAGGGCATGTGGATCCATCAGCCCCAGATGCATAGGGTACCACAAAGCCCAACAGGTTGCTAAAAAAAAAAAATGTACAGAAATGCTTTATGTGACTTTAAAGGAAAACAAAACCAACCTAACAGTGAAAAAGGCTTATGGAGCTGGTTCATTTTTTGTTGCCTGTGTCTTTATGTTGTTATTTTTGCACACTGCAACTTGCCCTTGTAATGCTATAAACTCAAACTGCAAAACCTGAAGATCAGACAAGAGAGACAACCTACTAATGAAAAAAAATTTTTACCATATATTTAAAACTTGCAGAATTATTTTTTTAATATGAGTTGTTATTGATAAGACTATATATAAGTTTAAAATGTGATTGTTAGCCTACCCCTGTGCTTTTAATTGATCTCCACCATTTCCAGCTACATCAGAGAAACATCTGAGACTGGAACAACATAGTACTGCATTTAATTACACATCCTAATTGGCTACTCTTGTGACACCGATGTTTTATATCTGGAAAGACTGGCACTACATCTCCACCTTCATAAAAATAATTGATGTACTCTGGAAAATTATTCCTATGATGATATTACCCAGGTAAGCCCAATTTCCTTTTTCTTTGCAGGAAGAAAACAGACCAGTAGGTGGATTTTCTCTTCGTGGCTGTCTTGTGTCAGCTCTTGAGGACAATGGAGTCCCAGCAGGTAAGTACAAGCCTCTAAAATTTCATACATACATATTTATGCCATAGCAATACAGTCATTGGGTGTGGGTTTGTGTGTCCAGCTGTCTGTATGCACAAGTAGGCTGACCTTTACTCTTCCCTTACAAGCAAAGGAAGAGGCATATCATAAAAAAATCCCCATACTGCTGGGTTGTCCATACCAGAGGGGATTTTTTTTTTTTTTTGAGCATTATTTCCACTTATCCTGGGTGTTCTCCTTTTTATGGGCTTTTCTCAGTCAGGCAACCTCTGAGAGAGCCCTAAACCACTGATGTTAGTCCAGAGTT
The DNA here is from genome assembly GCA_024611175.1 of Megaceryle torquata. NCBI lineage: Eukaryota > Metazoa > Chordata > Aves > Coraciiformes > Cerylidae > Megaceryle > Megaceryle torquata. Next base: position 79,176 of record JANIJG010005123.1, on the reverse strand, counting down.
AACAAAGAGAAAACACCTTCTTTTTGGATGTTAACTCAAAGTCTTGAGGCATCCCCTTGATGCCTCGAGGCCTCCCCCTTTTCTGTGTGTCTTTTCTACTTACGCTATTACCTTTTCCTTTTTGATCTGCTAGAACCCAAATGTAGGGGAGACATAAAGACAGCAATATAAAAAACAGTCCTGCTAGTGAGTATGCTTATCTTAGGCATTTGTCTAGAACCTCAGACTCACAGATATGTGTTTCTGCAGTTAAAGCAATTTATTTGATGACAGTAAGCACAATGTGTGGATCTTGAATAGGGAGCATCTTTCTAAAGACAAAAGAGAGGGTCTGAAACAGATATGGTCCAGAGTGGGTGGGCATGATGAATAGAGCTCCTTGCTAAGAGGAACCCGAAGGTGGGCACAAGCAAATCTAATCTACTGCACAAACTGTTAGGGAGTTCATCCCTCCACTGTATAATTCAAGTAACTTACTTTTTATCAAGTTTCTCCATCTAAACAGTGGGTAATTTATATATGAAGCACAGTACACAGATATTCATACAGTCTGTGTGAGGGGTGTCTGTACTGTATCTTTATTTTGCAGAAGGGAAATCAAAGACACAAGTGCTTTAGATGTCTTACCCATAATGAAATTGAAAGGTCTGATACCCTAATTCAGGCAATTAAAAGTCTTCCCTAGTAAGCTCCATATTCGCCACAAAGCACACACCTTTCAGTGTGCACCTTCCTGATCTGTCTTTTTTTTTTTTTTTTTTTTTCTCCTCTTCAGGAGTGAAGGGCAATGTGCAAGGCAACCTCTTCAAAATCATCACCAAAAATGACATTCATTATTATATCCAGGCCAGCTCCAAGGCAGAGCGAGCACAATGGATCGAGGCAATCAAACCACTGACATGAGTAAGGTGGACTCCTTGCCAAAAAAGTGGTCACATTTGTGACCAAGTTTCCTGATGTCACTGTCTGGACTCATGTTTTTCCCTTAGATTGTCTATTTTTGTTATTTGTGTCACTTTAGCACCTAGCAATTTCTGGCAGACCAGCATCCTAGGTGCCTAGAAGTCATGTAGATTTGGAATGATTCTTCACCAAGAACTTACCATCTAACCAAGAGACACAAGACAACAGGTGGATGCAGACAAACAGGGCTTTACAAGGAAACAATGAGATATAATATTCCATGATGGAAGAAAATAAATCTTTTATACAGGTCTTCCATCTATATCTTACAGACCCAGGCTGTACTTTATCCTAAAGCAGAAATGTCTTGTTCCTTTCCCCTTTATAAAGGGACTCATAAACTTAATTAATTAAGACTGACTGAATCAAAGTCATGAAAGTTCCTGGTGCCTAAGGCTGCCTTTCTTGATATATCTCTTGAGTCTTGTGCTAAGCCACAATCTATCTGCCAGACTAATCACTATTGTGAAACAAACTAGGGGGCCATCTGTCTGTTCTACCATTTGCTTCTCTGTTAGGCTGTGAAAGACCAAAGGATCCTCCTCTCCAGTATATAGATTATATTTGTGCTGGTGATAGCCCATAATAGTACAGGATCCTGAGTATCAAATCAGAACAGTGGCAGTTATTGCAGACAATCACTGAATATATTGGAAGAAAACAGACATAAAAGCAAGACTTTTCCTCCTGATTATGACTGTAAGTCCATTTATGTGGAGCACTGCTGGGACTGAGAACTCTAACAGCAGTTCTGACTATTGGGGTTTTTTTCTATTTTAAGACATTAAATTTGCCATGTTTTGCCTAGTAAACTTGACTTAGATATCATTAAATATATAAACAAAAAAAGTTTAGTGCATTTGAATCTCCTGAGCTCTTTAGACATGATTTTTCTCAGAGGGCAGTTTGAGTATATGAAAACACTTGTTTCATACACTGAAAATTTAGATTTATATAGAAACTAAGACATTCTTCACAACACCAGAGGGTAGAATGGAATGTATGAGATGGTTAAAACACCTGACCAGCCTGCTGATATGCTATTTTCATAAAATATCTTGTGGTATCTGAGTACCTGTATCCAACAGCCAGACTCTGCAGAATGTCCAGAAGCCCTCTGAACACAGGATGCTATATATCTTCCCTGATGTCACAGAGGAATTTGACAGCCCTCTATCCACAGAACCACTTCTTTGCAAATTCTTTCTCCTCCAAGATATGTATTGAGAAAAAAGATGTCTTCATCTAGAGAGTTCTCCTTCATCCTGTGTTATAACCAACAGAACCAAAGGCAGCAGCTATGATATATGCTTATATACATATTAGAGTAGCTATATATTTAAGACTTTTTTCTAAGTCTACAGCAATGAAATAACAGCACAACACTCGCATGCAATGTTTAACAGAGCTGGTAAAGAAGTTTGCCAGCAAAGATGCAGTTTTAATTAGATACAAAAAATGAGCAATGCAGTTTCAGCTATAGATATCATTTCATAGGGCTGCTCCAGAGAAGACTGTGGAATCCACAGCTGTTGAAACCTTTCAGTTCACAAGAATGCTACCTGCAAGAGACAGGAATACTGGTAAGACATTTATTGCCCTGAACTGGGAAGCACAAAGCTATTTAGCTTTGTGCTGACTGACCAGAGCTTCCAGGAAAAGCAATTCCCTCCTGATAATGTGAGCCTTGCTGTGGCCCACCAGACTCTCTCATTCACTTATAAGGACATCTTTTGCTTCTCTTTTCTCAGTGCCACCACCTGCATACTGCCCAGTTCTTGTCACAGGGGTAACAGCCACAACCACAGGGGACTGAGCTCTGCCAGATGGCATGCCTGGGGGTCAGAGGACCATGAGGATGTGAAATACTGTATACTGTCATAAATCTTGCCATTTGGGAGGCCAAGAGACTATCTCAGCAAAGTCCCTCTGATTTACCTGGAGCAGCCATAGCTCTGTAATTGCTGAATGTGTGTGAGAAAAAAAAACAGTGTATGTTTCAAACATATGAGCAAATAAAAGAAAGATACACTTCCCACTCTCCACAGTCAGGTGGGGGAAAATGACAAAACATTTCTCAGACAGGAGAAAGTACATTTGCCTCTGATCTCTGGTGATATTGTGTTCTCCTTTTTTCAAGCCACTTTGGTAAGCTTGATGTCCCCTGTGATCTGCAAAGCTTTCACCAAGTTCAGGGGCTGAATGCGGTGAGTGAAATCACAGAGCTGCCGTCCATCAAGCAAAACTCGTATTTGCTGGTGTTCACATAAGAGTTCCATCTACAATGGAAAAGGACAGAGGAGGGTGTTAGAGATCAGCAGCAGAGCTGATTTCACCAGCAGGGATTTAGAACCCCATGTGATGGGGACAGTGAAGCACAGAGTCTTACCAGTTCTTCTGAAATGCCCCTAGTAAATAACCTACCTTCTGCTGAGATGATACTGTAAAGCTCCTTATAGCAAATTCTCTCACTAAGACTAGAGAAAAGAATGGATCTCTCCCATCAGGGCTTGAGCTGTTGCTCTCTGTGACATACTAGACTAGTTAACCTGGCAGTGTCAATAGTTAGCTATTTGTGGTCATAGATGTAGCCTTCAGCCTTTCTCCCCTCCTTTCTCCACCTTATTCATAGTACACCAAAAATTACCTTAAATGTGTCGCCTGCCGTAAACGGGAAGTATGGAATAGTCTTTTCTTCTCTTCCCCATTTCCCAGCAATTCGTGCATTTCGGGTGATGGATTTGTCACTAAAGTTAACTGTAAATAACAGCCCAACATCTTTGTTTGCATCCACTGGATCACAGAGCAGAGTCACTGAAAAGCTGAGAAAAACAATTAAATGGCTAGGCCTTTCAGAAATGTGAAAGGATGTGGTGAACATGGCAGATGCCTATACTGACTAGAGACAGATGTTGATTTCTTGTCAAACTGAACTATGGGACTTCTGCAGGCTAAGAAGCTGTAGAAAGGGATGGGAAGAGACTGGGTTTTTTTCCCTCCAGCTTCCAGTAGGATGCTAGTGACATCTGATGTTGCTTTTCCTTTCTTGTGACTGAAATCAAACCAATGTTGGTCTATGAGCCACTTCTAATTTGTGTCCTCACTCAAACCAGGACAGTCCTAAAAGGTTATGGTAAATTCTTCACCAGTGGAAGCACTGGACTTGATAATTGTAGATGCAAAAAAGTGTCTTGATAAGCATAGTTGCTGTCATCTAGATTAAACACAGCAATAAACCTGCACTTTCTGTGCCAAAACTGATGGTTTTTAAATGATCTTGATTCCAGCCCCCAGAAGACAACCAAGATGCAGGTTCAGAATTGCAGTTCTTCCTGGAGGTGAAATGCCACTTGTATGTTCCTTCCAGTTTGCATTAGATAAGGGCAAGGAGTAGAAAATCCTGGCAGGGCACCCAGAAAGGCTGAACAGTGAATTCTTTCTTGCCCTTTTCATCTTAATCTAAGAGCAGGAACATTAAATAAAGCCATAAGTTATGAAGCTGTTTGGCTTTCTTACTCCAAAGAGCACAGGCCCTCAAGAAACCTTTCGAATTTAGAAGACTGGAAGGAGTATGTATGATGAGCCTCTTCACCTACCTCTTGGGGTTGGAGTGCACCATTCCTATGACTGTGAGTTTCATGGCTGGTCTCAGGCCACCTTTAATTTCACCAACATACTGCTCCACCTGCAGGAAACAGTGAAAATGTGCTGTGGTAGGTCATGAGGTGGGTAAACCGGCTTTAACAGCTGCTTTGGTCACATCCTGTAACTTGATTTTACAAAAGAACTTAAAAATATTTCTGGCCTAAAGTACTTCTTGCAGTTTTGGTATAAGTTCTGTCAGTTCTGGTTTCTGAGGTGAGCGAGAGAGCCACTGTAACTGAACGTCCTATAATGAGGTGTTGGCTGCCTGACAGGACTGCAGTTTCTGACCAGAACCACTGTCAGTAAGATGAGCAGCTGCTGTCCATACTCCACCTGACTGATACATCTGACAACCCTGATGGCATGCCTCAGGTGGCTCTGGGAACAGCCACCACTGAATTCAGGTGACTGATGCCACTCCCCAAGATCAGAGCAGGCGCTGCAAGCTTTGCAGTGACCCACTCATGTCAGGAGTGACAGGACCCAGATAGCTGACACACCTGGGATGAGTTGGTGATGGCTGCTATGGTCTAACGACATGATAAGTCTGGTTGTAGCAGGTCAAAAGCCTTGTGGCAGCATGACACAAGACTCTGTGTGAACTTACTCTACAAGCTTAAATTTGTTAACAGATTTTGGTAAGCTAACTTGACATTAGCAGGATTTACACCGGGCCAGGTAGGTTCTGTCCTCTGCCATAAGAGCAGAGAGTCAGCATAGATGCTGCCCTGCCACATCATGCTGAGAGAAATGTGATCGTGTCCTCACGGCTGATCCCAGCCACACATGTCCTCATCATTTTTTCAAAGCTAAATAATGGCTTCTCTGTGGATCTACTTTGTCCCATCAACAGAGACCTGTAGTTGCAAACTCCACCCAAAGATAAGAGTTAAATTAACATCCTCCAAGTAATTCACTAACAGCTTCGACCATCAGTGTAGAAACTAATACAGGCAATGGTTGACATGGAAAGAGCAGAGTGATCTTGGAAACAAGTGATAGGGATGGGTTGAGACTTCAGTTTCAGAAATAGCTTTGAAATGTAAATGCCAGGGTACTACGCTGTAGCCTGTAATCACTCCCTATGCAGGTTCACTTAGAAAGAAGCTGCTATGAGGCACTAAGCATTATTAGCAATTTGCCTAACACTGATAATATTCCAAGGCAATGCACAGCAGACCCTATTTTAGATAAAGTGTCTTATCGTTCCAGTGTTCCACAGCAAAAATTCAGACCTTTTTTTTTTTTTTTTTTGCTAGAAGACCTGCACAATATATATGTGTGGTTTAGTATTTTGACTGTGAGAAGCACTACATCAGCATGGAAACCCACAGACTTCTGTTCACAGCAAATGGCTTCCATTCAAGTGTAAGTTGCTTAAGGTATTTCATACATATTTTTAAATTTTGGAAAATATTAAACAATGTTGGATTTTTAAAGTATTGAATGCCAGCTTTCTTAATGGAAACACAAATTCAAGATGAAAAATGTTTTGCCTACACTCCTAATTTCCTAATTTCAATATACCAGCCACATCTTCTGCTAAGATCACTTTATTTTTCTACCTTGATATTTACATCCAGCCACCTTTATGGCTTCAGAAATATAGTAACAATCCTCTAATCCTAACAAGGCCAGTATTGGAAGAAGCAAATTTAAAAGTATCTTCAAAAATGACAGGCTACTGATGTTTGTTAATAATGTGAATTTCCCCTTGCAGAAGCAGACAGGTGACTCCAGCAGGTATATTTTGAGCTTTGTAACAAATGAAAAGCATCAACTGCCTGAGGTGTCTTATGTGAGGGAGAAGCTCCTCAAGTAAGAAGTCTGACTGTCAGGAGATACTTTAAAGTGGATAAAGCATTTAGAGTTGTAATAAGAAGAAAAGATGACAGGCTAAATGAACTGGTCCTGTATCCCACTAAGGCTCCTTCCTTGCCTACACAAGAGACAAAATACAAAACAATACCCCAAACTGAAAGCAGACATTGATAAATAGTTTGTGCAGAGCTGCACCATAGAAAGCACCATTGTTAAAGGCACAGGGAATCAGAACAGAACAGGCTAAATGACAACCACATGGTTTCAACACATACAGTGAATCCAGCATGAGGCATGACCTACTCACACACCATTTCTCCGCCAACGTTTCGTTGACAATACAGGGGACAAACACTCAGGATGCTGCAGGAGGTAACAGTACAAACCCCTGCAGCACCTCATGCGGCTTATTGGCAGTTCCCAGCACGAGCATGTGAACATAGTCCCCTGCCCCTCTTTTCCATTCAGGAGTCTTGAGGACTCAGTCACTTACTTTGGGACACCTCTCCTCTGTCATCACTGCTCTGCCTCTCGCACTTGCCTCCGCCGCAGCAGTCCCCAAGGAGTTTTTGTTGTGTGTGTCAGGACAAAAACAAACAAAAAGCCCGGAATAAAGGGAGGATGTTGCGGGGTGGGGGGGAAGTCTTATCTCTGCCAAACACAGGCTGGACACCACCCAGCTGAGTCACGGCCCTCATGCCCCCTCGTGCCTCGTCCCACCGGGGAGGCTCGCAAGTAACACGGGCGGTGCGGGTGCGAGGACGGGGGGGACTGCAAGGGTGGGCAAGCCCCTGCCGCCCCTCCTGCTGCGCCTGGCAAGCCGATGCCTGTAGCTCTATCTAAACAATTTGTAACGTAAGCATTTAAAATGATGTGCGTGTGCGCAACGTGTTGTGTTTGTAGCTAGAACACGTATAAATTGAACATAATTTATTTATTTTTATACCATTTCTGTCGTCTCTCCAAGGGGCAAATTTGTATATACACAGTTTATATTCCTATATAGACCTATAGAGAGAGGTGTACATATCGGGTTATACACATATGCAAGGGGTAAGTACACACACACGTGTGCATATAGCCACATATGTACCCCCCCGTATATAGGCGTCTGTAACACCCGCCTGCCCTCTGCGAGACGTCGCGCGGACCGCACGCCAGAGGTCGCTCCCCCGCCGGTTCCCCGACCCCCGGCACGCCGCGGATGGAACCACGGCGGGGCACGCCCACCGCGCGCGCCAGAAGGCGGAGCTTCAGGCGAAAGCCAATCAGAACCATGAGAGGCCGCGAGCACGGGGCAGAGCTGGCGCGTGGTAAGAGGATTCTGTGGGGCGTGCCAGTGGGCGGGGGATGGGAGTGGTTAGCCCACGGAGAGGGCGGGGCTTGCGCTGCCCGGGTTTCCGAGGCGGCGTCATGCGCCCCAAAGAAAAATGGCGGTTTATTTACATTCTGCCCCGGCTCGGCCAATGGGCGGGCGTTTGCCCGCGTGCCCGCCCGACGGTGCGGTCAGCTGAGGCGGTGCCCAAGATGGCGGCGGCGCGGGCCAGTGGTGCCGGGGCGGTTCAGTAGAGCCCAGCGCCTCCGGGGGGGCCGCGTCCTGCCCCGCCAGGTAACGCGGTTGTCGGGCCCCGGGGGCCGCCGGGTCGGACCTTGCGGGAGTGAGGCCGCGGGTGGGTGCGCGGCACAGCGAGTGATCGACGCCGCCAGAGGCGTGGGGACGGGCGGCCCGGGGGATTGTGCGGCCCTGGGGGTGACAGGCACGTCCCGCGGGCCGGTGGGCTGGGCTCCCCCGGGCGGCGCATTCAGGGCCGGGCGGTCACGGCCGAGCGGCAGCCGCGTTTTCGGCCCGCGATGCCTGTTGCCGCCTGACTCCCAGTTGCCCCTGTGGGAGGAAGTCCCCTGAAGCCCGGCCCGGGCTCTCCGCCCGGCCCTGCCCAGGGCGCCCTGGCAGGGCATAGAGGAAATCAGGTGGGATGCCCCAGTGTCTTACGGCATCTGCTTCGCGTGTGTCACCCTGCCCCAGGTCATCTGCTTGTCCTGGGAAGATGCATTCTTTTGGAAATGAAGAAGCAGTCTCTCTGGAGCGGCTCTTTGGGTTTTTCTGTGAGTGTGTACGGCGTGGGGACTGGGAGCTGGCACAGGCCTGTGTGCCCCAGCTGAGCCAGGGTTACAGCGATGGCCCAGAGAAGGTGCAAGAGATTCTTCATGCTCTGGTAGCTTGTCCCGTGGGTGTAAGGTAAGTAAGGTGCCGTTTTGGTTCAGTATGCTTGAGTGTCAAAAGAGGAGGAGCAATTACTTTAGTGGTTATTGTGGCACACAGGTGGAATCTGGGAAATAACAGCACTTGCTTCACTGCTGAGGTGCCTTGGATGTGTCTAGGCATGCTGTTACCTGAACATTGACATTGCTGCCCAGCCCACTGGCATAACAAGCTATGTTCTTTTGCACAGTTGAAATAATGATTCATACAAGCTTAAAAGTATTTGGAAGCGCTTCAGAACTGATTTTGTTCGATTTTACTGAATGATAAGAAAAAAGGACTGTGTCCTGAAATTATATTCCTTTGACACTGAGCTTTGGTTAGTTCAGGAATGGAACCACCAAGATCAGTGTTGTAGTTCATTTAAAATGTTCTCTTGTTTCCATCTCTTGAAAGACCTTCAGATTTCTAAACATTTAAACTGTAAACATTTTGAATTGCACTATAGATTTCCTATTTCTCTTGCGCTGGATTTTGAAATGTCATTGGCTTTACACAATCCTAGTTAGCTTTGATCTCTGCTTTTCAGGTAGGTGCATATAAAGGGTGACTTCTTAGCAGTTCAGGGAACATTGATATTCTTCCTCTCCAAGCAGATGATGGTACTTTTTCATATTAAAATTTGTATAACATTTTGGTAATGATTCCAAGAAACAGTCCACACTGACAGCAATTAAAGAAGTCTGGAGGAAGGAGTGCACGTGATTAGATCAGTATTGCTAAAGGCCATGTGAGACGTAAGCATTTTTGATCTTTTTGTCTTTGATAGTTGGGCTATCACATCTAAAGGCTTTAGTTAGCAACGGTGAGATTTTTAAAAGGCAATAAACTTACTTATACTTTTTCCTTTTCCTGGTCCCTTTGATGGTATTGAATATGTTCCCTAACTCTGTAGTGTTTGGAATGTGTGTATAACTACTGGAGCACATGAAAAGCTGATGGAAATTAAAAGTGTTCTTTGTTTAATTAGTACATTACTTCCCTTTTAGTTTGGACATACAGCCACACTTGTGCTGCTGTGCCCTAAAACTTAGTTTCATTTTTTTCAGGTAGAACTAGGCAAAACAGGAAATAGCAGGGTTTGTCAAGTGGTCAGATTTTAAGGCAGTCTGCTGAGGTGCTCAAAGAGGGCTATACAGACTGAACTTTAGACCAGAAAAAAAAAAAAAAGAAGTTTTCAAGCAGAGAACTGTGGCAGTAGTGTTGGTATTTGGCAGATCTAAAAGTGTTATTTGCACTGCAGAAATCATTAATATAATGTGTAAGTAGTACATATTCTGTTTTCTCTGTGTTCTCTTCCTGTCTGGCTCATCTTCAGCTATTTAGTCATCTTTGAATTTATCTTACACAAAGAAATATAACAATCAAAATTACCCCTGACAGTGTTTTCTTGGATCTTAGAGATGGGAACAACCTTGTATAATGCAGTGTATGTGCTTTTTGCTTTTGTAGACTGGGACAGAATTCTAGCCCATGGAGAACTGCATGGCTTTGGCTTCTTGTGCTGGAGAAATGGCTTGCCAGCAATCAGGTACAGAAACATCTGGATGACTTCTAAGTTCAAGTTATAACTCTTGATTTCTAGCTGACTTCCAAGTGCAAAATGTCTGCCTAGTTGCTTATTTCAGTTAGAGGCTTTCCTGTATTTTATGGAATTAAGTTCTCAAAGTAGCTGGAGAGATGCATTGATTTTGCTTTTAACAAACTTGTGAAGAAACAACTGTTAATCTTCCAACAGTTAGTTCTGTTCTAGCTTAAACCAGGGCTTAACAAAAGTTTGCTTTTTAGAGATGAGTGTTTCTGTAAATGGAAAGTGTGAGTGTATCGACTTCTGCACTTGTGTAGCACCTTCCTTACATTAAAGATGAAATAGCTCAGGCATCAGAGATTCTTTAAAAGCTTTGGATGGTGAGGGTTGTGCTTGCTGTATTCAGACAGACAGGTGCAGCGTGTTTCATGAGTAAAGAGAAACTCCCTGCCCCCCCCCCCTCTTTTTTTTTTAGCGCACTGGGATGTGGGATCATACTTTTTATTAAAATTTGTTTGTTCTTGTCACTGCTTAGACTTCCATTTTTATTTTACCGTCCGAGGAAAGATGACTCTAATTGATGGGATTGTAATCCCTGACAAAGATATTTGTCTCTATTTCCAAATGGAATCCACTGGTGCAGGAGCAGAGTCTAATTGTGGAATAGTCTTCAGTTGACAATTAGGTCTCTTCAGAGAAGTATTTGGGTCTGCCTCAAAAAGTTTATGAAACAGCTAAGTTTAGGTTTATATGGTAATGTAAATAAATAGAAATGTTTAGTGTCTAACTATTGACCATTCTCTTATATTATTTCAGAAAACTATTCCAGTTGTTCTTCAGAGAGAAACTGAATTTTTATTGTTCTTGGAGGAACTACAGAAAGATATCTCTGAGGAAGTCCTTAAGGTGAGCTACTTAGTATGCCCTGCTTCTTCTTGTTATCTATGCAGAATGTCCAACTCTATCAGGTTTTAGGATCAAAGTTAATGCTTCCTGTTAACTGACTGCCTGAGATGCTAATGTGATATTAATCTTCCAGGCAACTGAAAGAAACTATAACTCAGATCCCTTTCTGAAGTTAATCCTATGTGCCTGAAAGTGATTTCTCTAGGCAGGCAAGGAACATGGTCTTTCTGACACACTTCAATCCTGTCTACAGCTACATGCCAGTCTTATACCTATAGACAACTTTAGTAATCATAAAGCTAAAATTCACTGTGAGACAAAATAAACCATAAGTCCCTTACCTGGAAGTATTTGTCTGCTGTACTGGCGATGTTATTTGATAATTGGTATGATGTGTGCTCTGAGGTCCAGGACCCATCTTTCCCTTATTTGTGAGTACATGTAGACTAGTTTATTTGAGAAATACGTAGAAATATAATACGATGGATTAATCAAAAGGAAGAATAGAGCAGAAAATCAGGAGCATTACTAACTGTAGTCCTTTTTTTGGTATTGATTACAACAGAATTAGACCTGACATGGTTGTGTGGAATGTCCTGAGCTGTTGCTTCAAGATTCGTAGGTTCTAACTCTTAAAAGAATTTTTTTGTTTGCCTTTTTTTTTAAGAGTAAAATGAAAGCTTAGTATATACAGAGGCTATTAGCAGCTTTTAAATATGAATAAGGAAAAAGGGTTCAATATTTCTCTAAGGATACAGAAATGGCAATTGCAGGATGTATGCAAGCGAGGTAAACCTGACTGATTAAATCTGCTTGAAGTCTGTTAATGACTAATGAAGTCTGTGTATGTTACCATCTAACCTCCAAGGTCATGAAGGATTCTACCATTGGTCTTCAGTGTTGAACAGAAATAGGAGATTCAGCAACCTCATATCTTTGCCCCAGTTGCTGTCAGAGGCATGTTAGTAGGTAGAGTAATGTTTTGATCCAGCAAATAAAGAAAAGGATGTTGTAGACTTGTCTTCTGTTAGTATTCTAATATTTGCACACACGAACCACCTCTCCACTCCATATTCACTGAGTTGTCTCTTGCAGCCAAGGACAGCACCACGTAGTTCTAGAAGTGCCACAAGTGCTTCTTAATTGCTGTACAACTGGGTTTTCCTTCACCTTCCCACTCCTTATTGGGAGAGATAGTTTAGATATATATAGATGATTTCTTTTTCTTGTTTTCCTCTTCCTAGTTGTGGAATTGTCAGTTTGCTTCTGTTAGCAAGAAAAATTATTACTGCTTGCGAAAGAAGTATGTGAGATGGCTTCTGAATCTGTTGGCCAATTTTATCCAAGTATGAACAATTAGTGTTGATGAGGATGATGTAGTTGGTAGATAGATGGTATGAATCTTGAAAAGTAGGATTAAAAAAAAAAGACTGAACACTAATCATGCTCTTACTGACTTATGAAGATACTGTCACATCTATATATTGCTAAGAGGTAGAATACAGTAGTGCTTCAGTCATCCCATAGGAACTGCCTGTCAGCTAAGGTAACTTGCTTATGAGCATATGGCCCATATAGTGTAGTTGTGTATTACAGGTTTCTTTATATTTTGTTATATATCCAAGCATATCCATTCTTCTAGGAAGGATATTGGGCAACGTGGACCATTATTAATGGATTTCTCGGATAGTATGATCTTTCCAAATTCATTTATCATCTTGTTTTCGAATTTATCCTATTTTCTCCATCTAAATAATTTATTTCATATTTTGAATGGAGTCTAAAAGGCTTACTCTTTTTATTATTTCCCTGACAGGAACTGTTTGAAGCATTTGAGTGCACCCAGAACAAGCACATCACAGACAGGAAAAGAAGAGATGGCTGTTCTCACAAATTCAGTTTGGATGTTGTTTCAGCTCTCCGGAAGCTTTTGTTGCGGGCTCCCCAGAGGGCAAAAGCCCTGCTGGAGTTCTTCCAGGAGAAACAAGGCACCCACAGTTCCTTGCTCCAGCAATATTGCTCTCTACAAAACATTTTTGTTGAATTTCTTCGTGACTCTTTGAAATCTCTGCAGAGGCTTCAGTGCAGTTCTGAGATTTCAGTAGAACTAGATCAAAGAGAGCTAGTAGATACAATTTATGCTGCTCTTAGTATAGTGACTTTTGAGGTGGAGCATCAGGCAGATGAAGTACGGCAGCTGTTTCGGGAGCTCTTGGATGTATGCTGGGCTGAGGGAAGCCCACTGACAGAGGAGAAACTACTAAACTGTATGCTGAGGAAGCAGAGCCATGGCCTGTTAAGCCTGTACAGCAGTGTTCTCATAGAAAGAACAAAAGAAAAAATTCTGATGTCAAAATCAATACAAAAAGGTTTGTTTCACTTTTTGCCTTTTTTTTTTTTTTTTTTCTCCATGTTAACAAAGCCATTTAGGCATTAAATAGGTAAATTGTCAAGAAGTTGGGTGATGGTCTTGCTAAGGTGCCTTAGCAAGCCATGGAGTCTTGTAATAGATGATGCTAAAATTACTAAAAGCAAGGATTTGGCATAGGAACCCCAGGGTTCTCCCACATACCTGCAATTTGTGTTGCCTTCTTTTGTGAGCACTTTCTCTACCACCCCTTGTTTTGCTCTATTTTAATCTGCTCAGCATTTCTCCTGCTGAAAATCTTTCTTGTAACTAGAAAATTGACTCTCTGTATGCATATAAAGTTTTTATTGGTTCAGTGCCAGCACATCTGTGGTGGAGGATGGTCCATTTCAGGCCAATAACAGATCATCAACCTCATTAATCCCAAAATGTTCAAACCCCTCTTAATACTGGAAAAGAATACTTATAGAAGGAGTGGAAGGAGATAATGGAGTGGGCCAATATCCCAGTTGGAAAGAAGATGCAATTTGCTTACCTTCTCGCTTGCCAAAGCCCAGCTGCTGGTTTTGTACTGGCTATAACTTCACAGCTTCTGTCTAGCTCCTTATGACTGGTATATTTATTGAGGTTCCTATTGAAGCTGGACTGCAAGTGATGCCAATGTGAGGAAAGTGGCAGATGAGCATGCAGGGAGGGAAAAACTTTTTGCTGCTTTCATATGTACCCCCCTGTATTGGAAGGTAATCTTGTGGTGTTTTGTTTTTTGTTTTGTTTTTTTCTTTTGGTTTGGTTTGGTTTTTTGGTTTTGATTTTTAGGTTCATCTGAGCAGCTGGATACAGAGCAAACAGTGATAAGTTTGTTCTCGGATCCCAAAGAGGCTCCTTCTTGGAAGACAGCCTATTTCTACTGCTTGAGCAGCAACAAGCACTTTCTGGAACAGATTCTGGTACGGCCATAAAATTATTAAGGGGGAAACCCAATGGTGGCTAAAGACAGTACCTGTATTGAATATATTTTAGTGGTGCACAGAAGCATTTTGTAATCAAATAGTGTTTACTAGGGCATCATGTTTTATAGGAACAATGAGTAACTGGTCCCCTATTTTCATCTGTGTTATGAACTCAAAGCATTCAGTGACATTTTTGGAAATGCCCATCTGCATGCAGACTGAAGATTAGATCTACAGGATGTAAGTCCTGTGTTCTGCTTGTAATTTTGTTGGATATGCCACTCGATTTACCTCATGACCTGGAACTCATTACTTTGCTCTTCTGATGCCGGTAGACTTGGGGCCGTGAGAGTAGTTTGCACAATAAAATTTATGTTTTAAAGAGCTTGAAGACCTGGTAAAAAATACTTTGGTATGCATTAGATGGTTTGTGTGTATTTACAGAGAAGAAATAGAATACAGGTGGTCACCATTCAAATGAGAGTTTTTAAAGTTGAACATATTTCCACTTTTAAATAACATGCTTATTCGAGTTTCTTACATAATGGCCATTGACAGAGGCATAATCAATAGAAACAACGTAACATAATGTAGTGAGGGGATGTAAGTTGGCTCTGTAGTAAGCATTTGGAAGGATGGTTTTTTTCCTCGACAGTTTTACTGAAGAGTAACCTGATGGCTTGGAAGATACAAGTTTAGGGAAGTTCCAGATGTAGAACGTCACTTTTACAGTGAAGCTAATATTGAAATGGCTACTTGCTTACATAACCTGTGGGGCACTATGGGTCTCTGCATTTTGGAAAGAGAAATACTTCTTCCTTTTGTTTTCTAGATGACTGCCTTAACTTTACTGAAAAGAGAAGACTACTCAGGCCTGAACAGCTTATTGAGGAGAGAATTCAACCCTCTTAGCCGTCTATTGGTATTACTAGGATGGACTCATTGTCAAAGTTTGGAATCAGCAAAAGCATTGCTATGGACTCTTCACAAAAACCAGGTAAATAAGCAGAAAGCAAGTGACAGTATCTCAGTCTGAGTCCAGAGGGTGCAATTTTTACAATAGAAGTTAAGTAAATAAAACCTGATAGCTTCCAATGAGAATGTTAACACTTCTCAAAATAGAATTTAAAAAGATAGGATGTTACTGTTGTGTGTAGGTGACATTACTGGACACTTGCCTTTCTTCTTACTCCTCAGCTGTGAAGGGAGTATGATTGGCCAGGAGATTCTGAATGTTTCTCCTACATAAGCTCTTCAGCCTTTTCCATTAACATAAGAGAGAGAAAGACAGCAATGGTTGTTGGTTAGTCTTGAAAAGAGCTGTTTGATCAGTGTTATTTTGTCTAGTGAGTCATCCTTGAATAGTGGTCACAACTAACCTGAGTTTAGCTGCATGGTAGCTTTCCAATACCCATTCTCAAAATGATAAATTAAAAGAGCTGTGACTGAAAGATCCACCTTGTTTGGGAAGAGTCTTCATCTCTGAAAAAGGGAGAGGGTTCTAATTCTGAGGGTGTAGTTGCAGTTCAGATGATGTCTGCCTGCAGGCAAGTGGCTTTGAGGACAGAGGTGGGAAGACAGGGAGCCTTGCACTGCTGGATTACTGGGGCAGATCTAGGCTGGTTTTGCCCAAAGGAAGTTACCATCTATTGGTGTTAGAAGGTCTGTTCAGTAACCTCTGCAAAGAGAAAGTCTTAGATCTAACTTTAGCAGGCAAGCATCTGCAGTAGAAAAGCACATTGAAAAGGAGAATAGATGTCTGCTACCCCGTATATCATCGGTTCTAGTACGTGACTCTGCTCTAGAGGTTAGTGTCTTAGACTGTTAATATGACGAAGTAATTTACACTTTGAAAGTTAACTTTGAAAAGGGATGTAGCCACCTTTCCACAGTCTGTAGGCATGTTGAATAGAGGTTGACTGATTTTGATGCTTTTCAGAATAGCCCTTCCTTGCTGGCTTTGTAATAAAACTGGCAATTTTCTGTACTTGGAAGTTACCATCTGGATAAAGAATTCTTATCCCATGTGTGACACAGGCTTGGTTCTGCTGTCTTGACTAGAGGGTTTGTTGTTAAAGGATTCTTTTATTTGTTTTTCCATTTAGCATCATTGCAGTGATTCAGTACTGAAAAATTTCTGTGATGGGCTGTGGGCTCAGGTGGAAGTCCTTGAATGGTGCATACAGCAAAACAGGTAAAATGATCAGAAATCCTTTTTACAAACTGTCTTGCCAAATCTGCCTATTAGTCAATTTATGCATGCAAGTAGTAATTGTGTTCTTTTCTGTGGATCTTGGGTTAATCATCTCATAGTGACTGTATCTCAAACTCACAAAATTGCTTCATGACCATTAGTTAGGCTATTTTTCTTTTTAACTGCAGTAGTTTGGTTGAATCAGAATAGAGTGATACGCCTTTAAACATGACTGAGACACCTAAATCTGTTTGTGCCTCCTCTGTTTTGTCTTGCAGTATTGCTATCCCAAGGAAGGTTCTTTTGCAACACTTGCACAGATTAGATTGCCACACTGCAATGTACTCTCTTCATCATCTGACTAATCTTCTGGCACTGAATGAAGACGATGTTATTGAGCTGCTTCAAAAAGTTCCTGATAGAGACCAGCAGATGCAGGGTAAATGTGTAGAGTTGTGAGAACACAGAAAAACCCTGATCCATCAAGTATGTGCTGCTCAGTATTTCTCCTAGGAAGAATCTGTTCTTTTAACCTACTTTGGTAAATAAGAAAGATATCGTTTATCAGTTGTTTTGCAGAAGAAAACTATAGGGCGTGTAGAAATTATTTTAGAATCCTTTGGGGGTATAAATTGTCTCCCAAGAAGGAGTTGTGGGATGTCTTTGATCTCACAAAGACAATTCTTTGAAAGAGTTTTTTCAAAATAGTAACAAGGGTTTGCCCATGCTCATAATATGTGCTACGTATTTTAACTTACATACCCTATAATATCCTTAGCTTGAAAACTAAGTGTATGTTTTGGATTTCAGCTATATGTGCACTTAAATTTAAAATCAAAGGGCAAAAGCCAGATGCAATCGACAATATCTCCTACTAGAACATCTTCATTTTTGAAAGATTCAAAATGTTGGGGTTTATTCCTTCTAATACTGAGTCTACCCAATCTACTTTAATATTAAAACCAGTAAGGCTTACCTACAGGCTGTGTTTACATCCATCTTGTCTCACTTTCCTCATTTTCCCATATTTGAGTTTGGTGTCTAAAATACCTGAGAATACTAAACACATGAGTTCACTTAGAAGTGATTCCCTGTGTACACCCTTTGGATTGTGGCCTGTGTCCAGATTCAGCTGCTGCTATTTTAATGCTGTTTTCTGGTAGGGCATCTTAATAATGGTACAGAAGCTCTGTCTTCCTGTGTCTACTAGAATGTAAGAAGCTCTAATGTTTTGTACCGTATTCTTTCTTTGGAGGGGAATTTGTACATGTGTAATTTCAACCTGAGTTGTGTGGAGAGCTCTCAGTGGTGGATCTTGCACAGATTTTCCTGGTTGCCTAGTGAGAAGCAATTTTCTCTCTTTCCAGTATTGTGGTGTTAAGATGCTGGTTTCCAGTACTATTTTTACAGGTTTTGTTGTTAAAATTATTGTCACAGTTGTCTTGAATAGTCATAGAAGACATAACGATTGAGACTCTATAGAGACCTGTGGTTCCAGTGTCCTGCTTTCTGAAATTAATTATTTTATTGTGGCTGATGTTGTCTTTTTTTTTTAATCAGTTCTTAAATTTTAATTCTTTCTGCTTAAATTTGGTCAAAAGCTTTCAAAAAACAGGAAGAGATAGTCCCACCATATCTTCTGGGAGCTGCATGACTGTGACAAAAGAGCTCTGCCTGGGGTTTCTCTGTGTTTGGGTTTTTTTGGGTTTTTGGTTGGTTGGTTTGATTTGGTTTTGGGGTTTTTTGTGGGTGTGGGTTGGTTTTTTTTTTTTTTCTCCAGATCACGTTAATTTATGGAACTAGTTTAATGGAAGACAAGTCCTTCCTCTTTTTTCAGCCCAGTGATTATTGTAAAATTCAGATAATTCCATGAGCACAATTTCATAGAATCTCCTTTAAAATAATCAATTTTGAAACTTAAAGGGACAGAGAGATAATTAATTTTTTTATTTGACTTGGTAGTGTTAACAGGCCTCTTTCTCACCTCACCAAATGTACTTCCCCTTCTTTCTGATACACATCTGTCAGCTGCAGTAGTGAAATTGAAGTAGTGGTGGTGGTAGACAGTTGTGTCAGGCAACCTTCAGATCAATGCATAACAGTAGCTTTGATCAGTCACAGCAGCAGAAGAAACCATGGGCCGAAATTGCCTCATGATCTCCAGAATACAAGAATAAGATTTTTCCTACGCCTGCTTTTGGCATAGGAAAAAACAAATGTTTATGGCTAAAGGGTGCTTCAGCACTGGTGCAAGAAAAGGGTTGGTTTAGATGTGGATGCTGACAAAGATTTGCTGCATCTAGGTCTTTCCACATGGCAGGGAAAAGTGTATTAAACTTGCATTTGATTACCAGTCTGTATCTAGTAGCATTTCCAGCTAGCTCCTTTTCTTTCTCAGAGGACTGTATTTATCAGATCTCTGGCTTCACCTGCCTGAAGTCCTCTTAAGACAGTTGTATTGAGAACTTTTTGTGTCCTACATATTAAAGTAAAGTTGCTGATGAATTATAGCTTTTCTCTGGCCATGTGGGTTCTGCAAAGGATTCATACTTGGATGTTTCCTCAGTTCTGTCTGCTGTCTACATTATAGTTTCCAACATTGTCACTGTTTAGAATTGCTGAAATAGGGAATAATTGGTTTCAAAGAGTTTGTGCTGTGCTTTTGCCTTGTCTGCTTTGTAGTTTTCAGAAGAGTTTAGGCTGGTGCTTTTCTTTGACATCATGCTTAAGCCTTGTGGAAGTCAGTGCTGCAATACTTCTGGGTTATTATAAGTTATTAGTATTTTAAGTTATTCTGTGCCAGAGTTTGAATGGGGACTTTATCAGTACATTAAACTGTTTTGTTGGTGGTCCCTACTATCTACTGTGTGATAGAACACAAAATTCTAAGATGCTGGAATGAGACAGAGCCTGTACCTGTGTTGTAAATGCAGCTTAACCACCTGCCTCTAGTGAGACTCATGAGCAGATTTTGATTATTCTGTGCTGTAGCCAGATCCTGTAACACAGATTTACAGAAAATGTCCTTTTCAGAAGGGGATCTGGACCTGACTTTCCTGTGCCCATGTGTTGTGTTTTATTGATGTGGTGGTGGTGTTGTTTGGTTGGGGTTTGTTTCGGTTGGTTTGTTTATTTGTTTTCAAATATTGTGAAGTAACAGTGAGATGGAACAAAGCTGGAATGGAGGTGATGCGGGAGAAGAAAGACTAGATAAATATTGGTGTGTGGGAACTGATGGAGGAAAATAACTTGTTTTCTTGCCTACCTCCTGCCCCTCACCACCCCCATTTCCCTTCACAGGAGCAAAACCTCCTAACACCCTGAGTCAGCAGCGGAATCTGGCACTCTTCCGAGCGTTTTGTGCCATGAAGTACGCTATCTATGCTCTCTGTGTGAATTCACATAAGCATTCCAAGTGCAAAGATTGCATACGCAGCCTTCCTGGTGATGTCCCTGAAGACTTAACTTCTAGAGAACCAGCAGGTGATTGGCCTCCTGTTTCAGGTTCAGTACTTGTGCTTCTCCATTTGCTGGGTTTTGAATTATTACTTAGTATTGGGTTAATATTGCACCCTGTGTTCATATGATGTTTTTGTCCAGTGGACTATGAATACTTTGGAAACAAGGATAATGGTATTTCTTTGAGGTGTTGTTACCTTTAGTGATAATAGCTACAAATAAGCTACCTGCCTTGTTCTAAAACATTTAAGGTAATTGTATTAAAAATATAGTGCAAAAAGAAGGTGATACTAGCTATAGGGTGGTAGTGGCAGGGATGCTTTTGTAAGAACTTATGGCTTCCCAGAGCTAAAACTGATTTAATGGTTAAAATGGGTGTAATCTGAATTTGCACATCAATGCATAAGGTGATATTTGACATTATCAAGAGGCACCGCTACCTTTTTAAATGTAAACTGTTGGACATATGTACCTGGATTTGTGAAGGAATGATTGCCTCTGAGGCACTAGGACAGTTCCCTCTTCTAGGATCTTCTTAAAGGGCAAAGTTTGGAAGAAGGAATTCTTGAAAAATGTTGTAAATGTTCTTTATTCTTGTTTTTAATTTTACAGATTGCTCTTCAGTATTTTCTCAGTACCTTGTGAAGTGTGAGCAGTTCCTAAGAAGTGTTCCTGCTCCTCTGCGCCTGGAGGTTTTGGAGAACATCTTCTCCTTGTTTTTTGTTTCCTGTAGTGACCTCCATACTGAGACTCTTCTACCTGAGGACTATGCAGAGGATGATGATCTTGACAAAGAGAGTGCTACTGTGAGTGTAGAAGGCAGTGCTAGCTGGCAGTCTTCCACCTTGGAAAGTCCCCAGCGCCAAATAGAGGATGAAAAGAAATTAGAGAGTCATCTGCTGGCTGCTCAGACAGTTCACACAGATGCCCAGGATCTTAATGACTTGATGTTAGGTGGAAAAAGTTGTGAAACCTCTAGGTTGAGCTACCTGGATCTGAAACATTTCACCAATGGTGTTACTGGATTTTTAGTGGATGATGTGTCCATGGATGCCTTCCTCACATTGCTTCTCAATCATCTGGAAGAAATTCAGAGTTCTCTGCCATGGGATTCCAGTAACGTGCTTCGTGAAGAGTTGGAGCTTGTTGAGTGCTTGAATCTTTCTGCAAGCCGAGATTCCTTTGGAAGTCATGTGTTACAGTTTTCCAAATACCTTTCTGAAGCCCACTGGAGATACAAGGTGGTGATGAGTAACAGAAATGCAGGTAGGCTTTGTGTTTGGCACTGACAAATCAACGCTGTTCAGGCAGTACTCTCAAGACTGAATTCCCTGAGCATCTTAGTGAGGGAACGCGTTTTGGCAGATATTAGCAGAGTGGCCTAGGTTCTTGCACCATTCTCCAATAGGAGTGGTCTCTGTTCTAATCAGAAAGTTAGGGTGTTTTGTTTTTTTTTTTTTTTCCCCTTCTGTGGACACACTGCCTCATTTCACCTGTCTTTATCCCACCCCTTAGTCGTAAGTTAGGTTGACAGGGCAGTGATATGAAGGGACTTAGTGGCGTGTGATCCAGTGCAAGCCATATAGAATCATCTCATTAATGGACAGAGAGTTGATTTAACCTAGTCTGGGAATATGTTAGGAACATGTATTGGAGGAAGTTGGATTATTCTGGGATGCAGATGAGTAGCTAGAACAACATACTCGGGAACCTATTTACCACCCTTCTCAATATCCTGTAACTTCTTAGCCCTGCTACTACCAGATTTCTGTTTGTATCATAATGTGGCTTATTGTTTATCTCAGACCATGCAGAGCCCATGTCCCAGGAAAGACTGGGCATCTTAATGTTAAATGTTCCAAGTTTCCAAACCTGTGTTCAACTATTTCTCAAGTCTCCCTCTATAAAGGAGGGGATGTGATGGAACTTGGGTTTGAGTAGGCAGCCCTCAGTGTTTCTATTGGACAGACAGCAGCTTTCTGTGGAATTTTATACTTTTGAGTCTTGACTTCTGACAAATGATGACTGCTATTTAGGGGACATGTTTCAGGGCACGATGGCTGGCTTTTCTTGGCACTGCATATCTCTTAGATTTTTTTCTCTCAAGGGCTGGCACCATTACTTGCTCACTTCCAGAACTGTTGACGTGAATCAAAGTTCATATTAACCTTCATTATCAAAGAACTGATTTGTTTTAGGAAGACTTAAATTGACAAATCAAACTCCCTCCTTTACTATTTTAATTTTACCTTGTTTCTAGCTGCTTAGGTACTTGGACTATAACTATTTTATGTATAGTTAGAATCACAGAAACATTTAGGTAGGTAAAGACCCTTAGTACTCATGAAGGATGCATAGAAGTATAGTACATTCCAAGCAACATCAGATGTAGATGTGAAAAACACAGTTGAATTACATCAAAATTACTTCAAGGAGCTGGTAAAAACTTTACTGAAGAAGAACTTTTAGCTGAGATCAGCTGTGTTTCCTTTGGAGATTTGCCATCATACTCTACCTATGTAGATATACTGATAGTTTCTTTAAAGTAGACAAATAGCTATTTATGGCCTATCCAGCTATCTGGTAATGTTTTCACTTAAATGTTTCACAGAACATCAGCATGCAGCTTCTAGGAGATACTGCTCTTCAATCAGGTGCTCCAGCTTTAAGAAACGAAGTAGATCTCAAAGGTACAAGACAGGTGGGTTGAAAAAGTCACTTTGAGAAGGCATTTCTGAAATGTGCATAATTTTGCTGAGCTCATGGCTGAATGCAATTAGATTTAATGGACTAGGAACAGAGAGCTAGATTTATTTCCTTTAGCTTTCTAACTGGTTTTAAGAGTCTTACTCCAGTTCCACTTGAATTGAGGTTGTTTTCCTAAAGCTTGCCTGCATAACTAAAAGATAATTAGTTTTAAATTCAGATAAGATAGTAAATTCTGTCATACATAGTCTGACTTGGGGTACGGGAGAGCTTTGCAGCTACAGTACCAATTCTCCACTATATCCAACGACTGTTTGGAATATTTTCATTCATATCACAATATTATCTAGGATGTGAATTTATAGGAATCTATGGCTTAAATTGGCAGCCTTAGGAGAAAGTTGGGTTCCTCACCCTTTTGTTTTTAATGTAACCTTTAAAAGACAGGTCTGCTTTTGGAGTGGAATGTTCCAAAATAAGAAGCTTTAAAGTATCTGACATGAGTCACTGATGGGCTACCCCAACATAGTCTGCCTAGCATTTTCTTTACAGCAGTTTTTGTATTTATCGTAGACATCAGTGATGGCTTATTTGTGAGAGAACCTTGAAGATGCCTTGTAGTTGCCTTATCTGTTATTGGAGTAAGTTTTAATTGCCTTGTCTAGAAAAAAATGTGCATTTAATGTGCTGATTTTGATTTGTTTCCATTTTAGATGGGAAAGAGGGAACTTCCAGTCCATCATTAGAAAGTACA
This sequence comes from Megaceryle torquata, assembly GCA_024611175.1. Lineage (NCBI taxonomy): Eukaryota > Metazoa > Chordata > Aves > Coraciiformes > Cerylidae > Megaceryle > Megaceryle torquata. The sequence goes on along the minus strand of JANIJG010005123.1, from coordinate 55,622 downwards.
AGTAGCGAGCTAAGCACCAGTACCTCAGGTATTAAGGCACAAAAGTAGTATTTCTTTGTCTTCTCAATGCGCATGATGAAGTATTTGTTTGACTAGTTAATGTGAATTACTGTTCCATGTAGGACAGAATTCAGACTTTTTAATTCTCAGACCTCACATTCTTTACTTTTTTTTTTTGGTCTTATAAGGATAGTATATATTTCTTCTTCTGGAATATGAAAATTAGATTTTTCTTTATGTTTTTGGCTTGCAGGAAACTGTAATGCAATGTAGCAATGTGCAAGCCATCAAAAATGCTAATAGACTGGTAGTCATGTAACCTAAAATATGCTTAGGCATGCTAAATTGATTTAATAGGTCTAATACTTAAGACTTTTACCTTTATCCATATTGAACCAGCGCTCCAGCATCGCATCTACATTATGTAGTTGCTGAACAGTGTTACATTTGGATGAGATACAAACTGAAAGTTCTGGCCAAATAGTGAAATATTACGAGAATTTTTAACAAAATGTTTATGTTGACCTCTACCCTAAAACTTCCTGTGACTGCTTCTATGTTGTTATGTTAAATATGTGAAGTACTGTTATCTGGTAGTTGAAATGTGTTGGTTTTTTTCTGTAATACTATACTGATTAATACTGTTGTCTTGCAGAGGGAAGTACCAGTAATGTGTCTGGCTCAAGTGATTTTGAAAGTAGGGTGAGACCATATCAGCAAAACCCCCTCATTCCTATGATGCTTTCCCCACCAGAATCACTGTTAGTTTCTTGTGTTTTGAGAGGAAACTTTGTAGAAGCCCATCAGGTAAAATGATTTATATGTATTATGTGCAATTAAAATTTTAATTTGCTGTTGATGTTTGTGCTTGTGATAGCTGATGAAATTCCTGCTTCTTCTGTATTAGCAAGCAGAGGACTGAAGAATCTGCATTCAAAGTGAAAGGGACACATCAGAAGTAGAAGCAAGTGAAAGCAACAAAGATTTTTCCAGACTTATATAAAAATACTTTCTCTAAAGCTGGGTTCTCAAAGCATAAAAAAGTTTGATGAGAGCTGGCCAAGCTTAGTGTTTCAGCTGAAGGAAGACCACAGAGAGCTCATGTGAAGTCTCACAAGGAAGCAGCATCTGGGACTGCTTACTTTAGTCAGTGAATGAAAACCATGCTGCTCTGCCACTTGTAAACTTGGCAGGAATATGCAAGTATATTCCTTACCCAAAGTAGAGCCAAAGTGATTACATATATTTGAAGGAGGTATGTTTTGAAGCTAAATTCAAATTACTGAAAACAGTCAGAAAGACTTGAAATTGACAGTCTGTGTTTGTAGTTCTGTGCTCTCTCACAGCTGTGCATACCTTTCTTTACGTGGCTTTTGGGCTTACGATCTGAAAAAACATCTTGAGGTGCATCAGTCATTGGATCCTCTGCAAAAGCAGTGACCTGGCTGAGTTTCAGGTAGCAATATCAGAGTAGTTAATATCATTTAAGCATTGCATTAACGGAAAATTATTGCTTGACTCATTAGTTCTGTTTGATGTCAAGCTTGCCACGTCATCTTTTCCCTACTTGCAGGGCCAAAAGAAGCGTTGTGTTTTGCTTGGTTACTTTGAATTTCAATATTGCTGATAAAGAATTCAAGCTTGGTTTGTGTTTTGTTTGCTGATGGTTTGATAACAGGAATTTGCACAGCTGTGCTTATTTACCATGTTTAAATTTCTAGAAGGTATTTCTTGCTGAATAAGAATTTGCTTAAAATAGTTTACTTTGGATACCCAACTCTTGTTATATAGTGTACTGAAAACATGAAGAGTCATTCTGAAAGGTGTTGTTTATGAAAATTAATTCCACTTTAGCCTTGCAGCAAATAATAGCCCAGCTTTATAAAAATAGTTGGAAAATGTCTGTAAGGTCCTGGTTTTCAGGTACTTAAGACTTTCTAGAAAAAAAGCAACCACCATTTCAACTTGCTGTGTCTATGGGAATCTTTTCAGCTAAAGTATCTCTTTTATTTTATTCCCTCATCTTTAAAAACCCCGAAGCTCTTTGACCTATGAAAACTTCTTTTGACATGCTCTGTAATGACATCTATTGTTATTTTTGAAAGGTGGCTTTGATGTTTAATTTGGATACTTCACCTTGCTATGGTGAATTGATTTTCATGGAGCGCTACCAAGAAGCGGTACAAGAAATGGCAAGGGTAGAGCACAATATTGAGAATCAAGCATCAGATGGCACTGGAGGCATCAGGAAATCTGGCAGTGGCCGTTCAACACTGCAAGCTATTGGGAATGCAGCAGCAGCTGGTAAGGACTGGGTGTTTTGTGTTCTTCTCATAAAAGGTGAGGGAGAAGTTGGAAACAGAAGAAATCAGTTTGAATACTGTCATAATGAGTAGCAGTTCTTCAGAAGAGTAAGTGGCAATTCTGTGAATTAAAAGGAGACTAAGAATGCTGAAATTGACTGTTGATGCCCAATTAATTTTAGCCATTCTACAGTAACTGGTTCATAAAGCAGGCCTATTGAATTATTTTCCTAAAGGAAAAAAAAATTCTAAAGGATTAGAGAATAACTATCCTTCACAGGAGCTGAGTTAAATAAGCTGTTTAATTAGCGATTGTGTGTTTTGCTGATGCATGTAGGTATGGTATTTTATTCCATCTCGGATGTTACTGATAAATTGCTTGCAACTTCTGGAAGTCTTGCCCCTACTCTCCAAGAAAACTTCTGGATCAGCAACATCCAGCTGGAGCATACTGATCCTCTGAGGGAAGTCCTTGAGGACCTCAGTCCTTCAGCAATGGCGGCATTTGACCTCGCTTGTACTCAGTGCCACCTTTGGAAGACATGCAAACAGCTTTTGGAAACAGCAGAAAGACGACTGTACAACAGCCTTGAAACTCGAGGTGGGCTTTTGTTTTTTGTGTTTATCAGCATGGGCATGGGAGAAGCAAATGCCTCTCTAGGGTGTGTTGTTTGTGCTAACACTCGAGTCTTAATTAAATCTTTCTCCTTTTTCCACTCCTGCCTTTTATTTTCTCCCCCTTTGCACAATGACTTTTCCAGGCCACCGACCTGACGTCGTCTTACTGCACTCTGAAGGTGTGAAGGGTTTCCCAGCAGTTCTCCAGCAAATAAGTAAAATACTCAACTATTCCTCCACATCACAAGGACAATCCAAGCCAGGTAGTATGCTTTGCTGATAAGATTTTCTGTTGAAATGTACAAATCAAATTCTTGCCTCCTGTTGCAATAGAAATTTGAACTTTAAATTTTTTTAGCTCAGTATTTAAAACAAAAAAAAGGGGAGAGGGGGCACCCAAGCTCAATTCTGAATAAACTGAAACACTGAATTTGGAAAACTAGTTGTATTATATTACATTTCTGGTTTTGTGGGTCTTTTTCTGGGCAAAAATGTTTTTCTGTGTTGTAGTTGCTGTCTCTTTCTTCCCCTTTTGTAGAGGTCTCAGATGAGAAAATAGGGAGTCACTTTCGATGCAGTATTGTAGACCTTCTGCAAGCTTGCTACCCTGCGTTGACTGAAGAAAGTATTACTAATGAAATTGTTTTATCACAAAATCTGGATCAAATCCTAAAAACATTGACAAATGTTGAACATTCTCTGGGTGAGTGACTTTTGTGATCGTGAAGACTAACAAATGAATTAAAATTTTTGTTTTGGCCTGTCCAGACAGCTAAAATCTCGTAGTAATACTCTTTGACATATGCATAATTATATATATATATATATTTGAATCCTAAATGCAAAGTGTAAAATTAACCTATATTTCTTATATTCTGAGCATTGGTTTTCAGAGCTAGAATTGTGAACTTGCCAGAAAAGAAAGGAAAAGGTCATTTAATATAGTTGAGGCTATTATTAGTCCTATTTTTCTTCAGTCCCAACAAGAATTATTTAAGTGTATTTTAACCTGAGACCTTATAAATAATCAAGTTTATCCTTAGTGTTGCTTTTTTTTTTTTTTTTTCTAAACAAAAAGGTGTTAAACTTAAAACTGTTGTAATATACTCTCTTCCAATTTTCATAGGGCTATCAAAAAACACCTCATCCTTTTCTGGAGAAGTTTTCCACAGTTGCCTTTTCTCAGAGCTCTCTTCATTATATAGCATTGGGGTGTTTACTTGTGGTTTGGTTTGGTTTTTTTTTTTCCCCTTCATTCATCAAATTTCTAAATGGCATGTAGCTGTTTGTAAAATATTTAAAGATATTTGTATGTTTAATGAGCAAAATGTAGGGAAGATCTAAGGGCTTTCTTGTTTGTTTGGGTTTTTCTTTTGTTTTTGTTTGTTTGTTTGATTTGTTGTTTGTTTTCTTCCCTCTTTTCCTTCCCTCTTCCTTTTTTGGCATTTAATGTTTACTTGAATCTTGTATGTATGTCTGTTCTCTTAAACCAGACTCTAAAGGGAGCCTGCTTGGCACCTTGGTGGAGCAGGCCTCCCTCAAACTTACCGAACTGGAGAAGCACCTGGTTTGGAATCAAACACAGCTTCTACTGAGAACTCTTGACCAACATGTTCAAACCATGCCAGAGAGCAACACTCAGACAAACTTTGTGAAGGCCTTCTTTGAATACATCACAACACTGACTGCTGTTGTCTTACGAAGCCTGAATGCAGAGCTGGGTAAGGGGGTGCTGCTGGAAAGTCTGAGCCTAGGTGAAGATACCCAAGCTGCGTAGTCTGGCCTGATTCTGGAAAGTAATTGTGTGGAAATGGTTTATTGCCAGAAATGCCTACTCTGCATAGTCAGATCTCTTGATTTCATCTGATCATTGCACTGCTTTTAAAATTTTATTTCTTAATGCTTACACCACCCACAGCTAAGATAAAAATAGCTGATGGCAGTAGGAAAACCAGAACAGAAATGTTAACTACTGACCCAGATTCTGCTCTTTGTTTAGACAAAACAAACAACCCCTGACATTCAGAAATTCTGATCACTACCCTGTAAGGTGATAGAATTTTTGCATCCAGTGGATCTGCCTGCCATGCAGTTTTCAGCTCCCCTAGAGGCAACCAGTGCCCTGCTGTTCCATGGGGATAAGAGGAGCATGTGTAGGATGCTATGTAGAGGTAACCAGACAGATTTTATTTTTTTTCGTAGAATCAGCAGATGATGGTTTTCCATGAAAAGAAATACACCATCAGCACATAAAGCTGTCAGAAGAACAGAATAATTGACTGTGCTAGGAGGAAAAAAACACTTGTCTGTTATTTAAAGTTGATAGTTATTGAGCTGTGCTAAAATAAAATACCACAGTAATGATTTTAGAGAATTACCTTCCCAAAAGGGTAGGAAAAAAGGGACAGGCATCTGTTTTCAGACATGCTGATTCAGTCCAGGTCACTGCCATGGCAACGGTAACGTCTGTAAGGACGTGATTCAATCTTCACTGACTAACTGCCAAAGCCAAAAAAAGTGCACAGTATTTAACGTCTCAGTGAGTTTTAGGGAAGTTTTATTGTATTGGAAGGTAAAAGGAAAAGGTAAATTTACGAGAATCTGCTTGGAGTTAACATAACTCAGTAGTGGATACAAAGGATTTTCAGCAGTACTGGCCAGGGTTTCACTCCTTTTGTAAAAGTAGTTGTATGTCTATGGTTGCTCTCTGCTTTTGCTCATTTTGACTTGAGTAGAGCATGGACTCACTAATCTACGTCCAGAGATTCCTCAGAAACCAATACTGCACATTTTCTGTCTTCTCACCACAAATATATGTTTTGGTGAAAATAGAGTTGCTAAACTGTTTGAGCCTAGATCTTGCTTAAAGGCCAGAGAGTCTCCACTCTACCTGTTTTGGTAATAGGTCCAATAAAATGTGAGCCAGTAATTCCAAGTTGGAAAAGCATATCATAATCAAAAATGCCTTGCAATTTACTCTGCATTTTACCACACTAATGTGAATGTGGACCTCTAAATTTAGTCAAAGAGGTTTCAAACTCAGGCTCTTAAAATATGTGTTCCTAAAATAAGACTCAGTTCGTGTATTGAACTAATTGGTTTGTATTATAATACAGTTTCTGATTATTTATTTTTAAAGATACATCTGCAGAAGTGAAAGTGGGGAACCCTTTTATACTGTTACAGCAGAGTCCATCTCAGTTGCTCTCCCAGCTTGTGTTTGAGAGACAGGTTCATCCTGACAGGTGCGTGCTTTTCAGATTATGTACTTCTCTAGGTTATCTTGGTGTTGGTGACTCCAAGCTGGTTGTACCTCAGCTGGGATTAAATTCTTCTCTGGCTGCTTAGCAGAGGTAGTAGAGCCTGCTGTATCCTTCAGGCTGATGACTTAATGGTGTAAGGATTGGTGTGCAGAGAGGTTACTGCCTCCTCTGCCAACCTGAAGATTTTTGATAGAGAAAACTGTGGCTCCAAGTTTTTAACAATTACCATCTGTTGTGAAAAGAGAATGCATTTATATGGATTTTTTTTAACTGAATGTGTGACAGTTCAGAGCAGTGGACCTGCAACTTAGCAATGTAATTAAATAAAATAGGCCAATAAGGCTTCTTAAGAACACAGCTGGGCATGGCTTTTGCCCTGGTCAGTAGGTAAACTGGATAATCTAAGGTCCTTCCATCACAAATTACTAAATGAGACTGGCGTGAAAAGTATCTGATGTGACAAAGTAGCTCTTAAAGAAGACCACTAATGGTGAACCAGTTTTTGTATGTCACATTTAGGTAAAAAACACATTTAGTGTTTGAGGGGTAGATTCCTTTTCTTTAAAGGAATGGCAGCATTAGCTCTGAATTATTAATGTTGTGCTGTATACATTTTTTTCATACTGAGTAAACATAGGATACATACTCTTCCCTTGTATGTACCTGTGAAGAATATTAGTGCCTTCTGTTCACAAAATATTGGGAAGATTTATGAAAACATGTAATTGTGTAGTACCTTTTATATGTGCTGGATAAGCTGGTTCTGTTTTCAATCCTGCAGACTTTCTTCTCTCTTGGCTAAGGAAGAGTTGAGCTTGAATGTGCAGCAAGTTATTGTTAACTGTTGCTGTGAACCACTGTCGTTGTGCAGTGCAAGACAAGCCAGCCAGGCAAAATCTCTTCTGACGAATGTCAGCAACTTAGCACACCAGTGTGCCTACCACTGCCTGCCAGATGTTGAAATACCTATTCACAACTCTGCAATGACCCCTGAGGATCTCTCTACTCAGGCCCCATCCTCTGTGAATGACTTGAGCCAGCACACGCTTACTGCCTCCTCCCTGGACTTCCTGAAGTCTCAGTCGAAGCTGATGGCCACAGTGGCATGTCTAAGTGCATCTAATATACAGAAAATTGCCAAATCGAGTTTATCTTGGATGGAATTTCGTGGCAAACGGGAGATGCCCTTAGGTTTGGAACAGATCTCCAGGGAGTGTGAGACACTGCTGAAGGAGTTCCCAATATTGGAACGATTTCTTCTTGCGATGTTTGAGCCACTTCAGAATCAGCCAGAGGAAGGTAGCAGTTTGGCTACTGTCTTTTCTGGAAAGACATACATATCTCTGGTTCTTCTGGAACTGCATTCCACCACAGCCGTTAAGGTATTAATGGGAGTCTTTGAACAAGCTCTTGCTGCAAAGGATTGGGACAGAGCTCTGAAGCTCTTGGATCTGTATAGTCGGGATGTGGAGGAGTTGGTCACTGTGAAGGATGCTGTGCTGAGCTGTGCAACTGCTGAAGGTAAGAAGGATTCAAGACACTTTTTCCTTTCTTTTCTTTTTCCCCTTTCTAGTGGTCCTTGGGCAAATCCAGACAGAAACAGATACCTCCCCTTCCTTTCTCTGATGGTGTAAATCCTGACCAATTTAGTACAAGAGAACTGGAATGCATCTGTGGTCTTATTTTTATGGGTAGAGCAGAATACATCAGGAGATGTTAATCATAGTACTGTTAATGGAACATTCCTTGCAGCAGTATCAGTGTCATACGGGGATGATGTATCATATGAAAGGAGGTGCCCTTTGGAGATAATAGGTATCCTATGCTAGCTTTGGTTAATTCCCGAGAATCTGATGCATGGGATGAGTCTTCTATAGACTTTTCAGCACTGTGCTGTTTTTGATTATGTGATCCAGTGAGAATGAGGATTTTTTTTTTTTTTTTTTCCCCCCTAACTGTAGAAGCTGAGTTTCAAACTAGTGGTTTGTTTCCTCTACAGCTAAGGATGGTTGGCAGTACTTGTTCCCAGTAAAAAATGCAGCGTTGAGGAGTAGGCTGGCCCTGCGTTGTCTGGACAAATGGCCCCTTGATGCCTGCTTGGAAATCTTAGCTTACTGCATTTCTGATTTGGGCATAACTGATGAACTAAAAGCCAGTCTGCGGAACAGGAAGAATGAACTTCAGGTTTATCAAAAGGTACAAAGTCATTCTTAAGTAACCACTGAGATGAAATAGGCAGCCAGGAGCAAATAAACTTGCGCTTTGACAGAGTTTAGCCCTTGGTTCTTTTTTGATCATAAGAGCTTTTCAAGTCTTTCATCCAAAACAATTCATGTGGTTTTAGTGCTGCAGGATCCAATTAACACTCTGCTTCCATACTTCATAACTTTCCTACTCTCCTATTAGCATTCAGGTCTGCAAACATAATTAGACATAAACATTTGTGTGAGGCCACTTTTTTTCAAATTTTTTTTTTTTTCACATACAAATGCTAAAGCTTCTGGAAGCTTTCCATGGCAATTCATCATTCTGTAAGCTTGAGAGGTGCAGGTGTTCCTAGGCAAGATGTACAAGACTAGTGGCCCAATACATGTTTGTATTGCAGTCAGTTCTAACTACAGGGTAGTACAGATACCCGAGTTAAGTCAGACTGTCTGTTTTGGAGTTCAGCATAGACTGAAAAGTCAAACAGATAATTAAAAAGAAAAAAAAAAAAAAGCCATAAATCCCTGCTGAACTGTGTCTGGCAGTGGTTCTGCTAGTGCCAGGAGTGTCTGCAGTACACATGTACTTTTTCATCCGTAATTACTGCCATTTAGACTTTTTAAAACCTTTCCTTATAAACATGCTTTGTAGACTCATACCTCTGAGAAAATCATGTAGTCTTTTTCAGAATGCAAGTGCGTTACTGTGAAAGTTTAAGCCCAGGAAGCAACTAAACACCACACAGCCACTCACTCCCTCTTCCCCCCTCCCAATGGGATAGGGAAAAGAATTGGGAAAAATACCTCATGAGTTAAGCACAATTTAATGACTAAATGAAAATGTAATAATAACAATAATAATAATTGTAATGAAAAGGAAGATAACAAAAAAAAAAAAAAAAGAGAGAAATAAAACCCAAGAAAAGCCAAGTGATGCACAATGGAATTGCTCACCACTCGCTGACTGATGCTCAGCCAGTCCCCAGGCAGCAACCCACCCTGCCTCAGCCAACTCTCCTCAGTTTGTAGACAGGGAATGACATTCTGTGGTATATCTCTCTGGCTAGTTTGGGTCAGCTGTCCTGGCCATGCTCCTTCCCAGCCACTTGTGCACCTGCTTGCTGGCAGAGGATGGGAAACTGAAAAATCCAAGCTTAGTATAAGCACTACTTAGCAACAACTAAAACGTCACCATCATGACTCTCACACTAAATACAAAACACCAGCTACCAGTACCAGCTACTAGGAAGAAAATTAACTCTATCTCAGCCAAAACCAGGACAATTACATCATCCCAGAAAAGGATGAGAGATAAATTTCTGTCTCTTCTTGACTTTTTCCTTTGTATAAGCAGCTCTTGATATGATCAACTAATTTCTTAGATTTAACAATTGTTGTAGATAAAGGTTTTAAAATTTGTGCTACCCCAACTTTTTCAGATTTTGAACGTGCAAAATGAACCATTGTGGAATGACTGGCAAGATCTGAAAAAAGCCTGCATCAATGACCCTCAGGCCGTCATGAATATCATTCTGAAAGCAAAGGTTAGACATCATCATTTGAATTTTGTTGAATTAGAATGCATTAAAAATTGAATAGATAAATTTGTTGAAATAGCATCTTAAAACATCAATCAGTGGAGATTTATCTTGGGAGGAACTCTTCCTTTGCTCAGTTCTGTACTACAGAAGCAAATGCAAATCTGTGTTTAATGTCAAGGTTTACATGTAGTTAATAATGTTTAAGTTGTAACACTTACTATGAGATACAACCTGCTCTTTTCACTTAGAGTTTTGAAGACCGTAGTGGTGTGGCTTTTGCCATAATACAGGCTTGAATATTATATAAGTGTTAATAATGTAGATCTGTTTGGCTTTAAAAGTGTCTCTCTAAAAAGCCCACTTGATTACTATGAGATGAAAAGGTACTCTCAGCGTTGGCTGTGACTGACAAAATTGGCTATCATCTTTTTCCCTTTGTTGATGAAATTACTTACGTTTTACATTTGGGAGAGGAGTCTAAGCTGCAGAATTTCTCAACAAGTTGATATCAGAACTTGGGTAAAAACAGCTGTATCAGAGGGGGTAGAGTTTGTCCATGTCTCTTTCCCTTTAAATCCTTTAGGATTATGAGTTGTGTGAGCAATGGGGGCACTTGTATCCTGTTCCAAGAGAAGACTTGATCAACCTTCACCGTGAGCACCTTCTCCACCTACTGGAGATGGGAGACACAGAGAAAGCACTTCAGGTAATAGCAAGACTCTTTCAGTCTTGCGTCCATAGGCCAGGTAAATTAAGACTTTTCTTTGCCTTCTTCATATGCACTTTCATGGCCTTTTTGGTTTTTCTCTCAAGAGATTCTGTTTGCTTAGATATGCTTTCTCCCCTGTTCTGCTTCAGTGAAAATGCAGCTTGGGAATCTAATTGCTGGACCTAATAGCATAAATGTCGCTTATATGGAAATATAAGGCCCCTTTTATTTGGAAAAAAAAAACCAAAACAAAACATTTCTATGCTGCTTGAGCAGAAGAAACAGAAGTGAAACTAATAACAGGAATTAGGCAGTTGTGCTTTAGTGCCCAAATTATTGTGAATTCTTCTGGTTTTAATAGTTATGGAGCTGTTGTTAGTGACAGAGAGAGTAAAATAAAGTACAGGCTCTTTCAGACTACATAGCTTTGAAAATATTCTGGAAGCAAAGTGAAGACTTCTGATCACTAATATCTTCTGTCCCATTCCTTGCTTAATCTTTTTGCTTACTTGAATTTTTAAAACTATTTTGATTAATAAATGGAGCAAATAGGCAATGACATTTGTAGGTAATAGGCAATGAGTGTATAAATAGATTATCTCATTCATGTATATGTAAAGCACTGGAACAGGCTGCCCAGGGAAGTGGTGGATTCACCATGCCTGGAGGTATTTAAGAGATGTGTAGGTGCTGAGGGACATGTTTTAGTGGTGACCTGACAGTGCTGTGTTAATGACTGGACTTGATCTTAAAGGTCTCTTTCCAACCAGAACGATTCTATGATTCTTTGTAAGACCTGTGCAAGTTAATTTGCTTACAGGACCATTGCAGGGCAGTAATCTGTCATGGACTGACCATTACAAAGGCTGCTTTCCAGGAATATAATAGGGAATCACTGTATTCTATTTGGCTTTGTAGCTGTTACAAAGAATTGAAGACCCTGGTATTTGTCTTGCCATCAGTGAACAGTCACTTGACCAGCATCCAAACTTGACAGCCTCTCACTTCTTGGCTGATTACCTCACAGCTCACTTCTACACAGATCTGACAACAGCCCGCCGTAATGAAATCCAGGCGCTCTATATGGGATCAAAGGTGAGTAAAACACCTTCATTGTGGGATTAAAGGCAACATATAATTATATAAGCAATTTTATAATACCTAAAATCTGTAGATTTTACCAGAGCATTCTCACTGTCTCAGGTCTAAGGTTGTGAGTCTCAGAATCCAAAGGAAAGTTAGAGATGGCTTAAAACTTCTCTTCCCCTCCTCTTTGTAGTTCCTATATTATGATGTGGTTGTAGCTCCTGATATGAACAGAGCAGTCTTGTTTGAGCTGTAGGGAGTGCAGGAATGCACAGGCTAAAAGAACACTGGGGGTGGAATAAAAATAAAATTTAAGTAAATTAAAAATTAAATAATATACATTATTTATTTTAATTAAAATAAAAACAAACAAAAAGCACAAACACACACATACACAAACAAACACACAAAAAAACCAACCAACCAACCAAAAACAACCATAAGAAAACCCACTAAAATAAAATGGCAGTGTTTATCAGGACTGTTGCTATCTTTGTCACAAGTGAAAAAGAAAGCATCCTTAACTTACTCGCTGTGTCAGAAGTACCAGGTGTCCTACATATGCCCACCTGTATGGTGGTCTTTGATGCTTACATTACATGTTTTTCCCAAGTGCCTTCAAAAGTAGACAGTATCACTCTTTTTTTTTTTGGATGGCTAATGCCTTTACAGAACTTGTACAGGTTCTGTGCTTAACTTGGGAAAAGATGCATCAACCAGTAGAACACCTTAGTTGAATGCATTATATGTAAACAAAATGCAGTGCTTTTGGTAATGCCTGGTTAGTTGTAGGACTGCTGATACTAGCTTGCTCCTCCAGTGTGTGTCACAACAGCATTTTACTGGACTTCCTTACTTGTCCCTTTTGAAGACATGATTTGATTTGTAAAGTGTCCATATTAACTGTCCATCTTTAGGACAATTGCTCTTACTTTCTCCTCTCAATATTTCTTCAAATGATGAATAGGCTAATATTCTTTTCATAAGCTAACTTTAATAAGACAATGTGCTTTAACCTGCTACACCATATTCGTCACAGGGTCACAAAATGCTTTCTGCTCTTTAACTACCTCTGAAATGAGGCAGAGTCCTACAGAATTGGAAAGTGGAAGCTAAGTAATTTCTACAGATCCACTCAGTAATTCTGTAACAGAAGTAGGAATAAGTCTGAGAAGTCCCACCTCCTTATATGTTATATATTATATATATTATTCTGTTCTCTGCATAGGTTACTGTGCTAGTTTCTTTAATCTCACAGAAACACAGATGTGAAGGTATATAATCTTAACATACGCTTTTTCCTTGTGTCTCAGGTGCTGCTGACTCTGCCTGAGCAATCCCGTGTTAACTACTTCCACCTCTCCTCCAGGCCATTGCTCATGCTGGAACAGCTCCTTATGAATATGAAGGTGGACTGGGTAGCTGTTGCTGTGCAGACACTGCACCAACTCTTAGCTGGCCAGGAAGTTGGTTTTACTGTAGAAGACATTGACAATTTGCTCTCCAAGTATGCAGAAAAAGCTCTCAACTTCCCTTTTGCACTAAAAGAAAGGAGATCAGGTGACTGTCTGTGAGAATGCTGTTCTTCACTTGGGAAAGAAGGGACAATTTTCCCCCAGAGTCATTTCATTACTTGTGCCACAACATTTTTAGATGTGTGCCTCCAGTCTCCCTGTAGTGTAGAATGCATTCTTAAATCCACTGCTTTTGATGTCAATAGTTGTTCTGAAGGACCAACAGCTTCAAAAGTTTTTTGGACTTTCCTCTGTTGCTTCTTTTTGGGATCTGTTCTCTTACATGATATTGTTCAATTTTATTTGGTTCCGGTTTAGCACAATGTCACTGATGACCTAAGCATTTCTAAAACCTGTAGCCAACTGTACCTTCCCCCAAATAGAACAGGGATTTAGTCTTCTGTGGTCTTTTCTCCTAACAGAGTCCTGTTCCTTTTTTTTTTAATATAAAAGACTTTTAAACTTGTAGTTCTATTTAACATTCTCGGCACAATTCTCCTTTCTGATTTGCCAATCCTTTCTCATCCATGTTGTCTTTGATTCTCCTGCATTTGGCTCTCTCCTTTCAGGGTTTTAGAACTGGAACAGCAGAGGGTGCTGCAGATCAAGTCCAGTGCTTTTGTTTTGCTGTATTAAAAGCACGTGGCACATGTACCTATCTGTATTTATACCTGCATATATGGCACCAGCTTACTTTATACCTGTTTCCCAGTGTTGACTTCATTTCATGATTAAAAGGTGCAGCTCTTGCTAACATAAAACTATCTTAACTGTCTTTTCCTCCCAAAGGACCTATAACTTTGCAAGTATGTTCCTTCGCCTGATATAGAAGAATTTACTATTTGTCATGAGCATCTTGTGTCAACTAAGTTTTCATGTCTGACATTTATTCTCTGCTCTGTTAGTCCTTTGTTGATCAGTAGTCCATTGCTTTGATAAGGATCCCTTTCTCTGGTGTAGGTCATTGAATTTTATACAGTTTTGCATGACTTGTTGTGGGCTACTTTTCATGAAATCATGTTTAGTTGTGATTACATCACTAGTCCTGATTTGTGTTGACATTCTTACATGCTCCTGTGAATGGATTTCTCTGATCTTCATAAAAATAGGTAGATGTATGGCCAGTACTGTTCTCTGGAGGTGTTTTTTTTTTTAATTAATTTTAGTTTTTCTTCCCTTTGTTCTAGATTCTCTGATACGTATCCAAGAAAGTCTCAATCAGGTATTGGAGTGTGAAGCACTAGCTAAATCAGGATCATCGGAACTGTCTCCCGTCAGCTTTACTGGTAAGGTTAAGACCTTGATGCCATTTTCTTTTAACCTCTTCTTCCATGTTTTATCTCCTTTGTATGTGTGTTCCACCACTTAATAGTTAACTTGGATTGCATTTAATGCAGGTTAGTAGATCTCTCTAGTTACGTGCTTTGGGCCCTATTTAAAAATTTAAGAAGACAATTTAAAGGGGACAAAGGGTATGTGGCTTTGTTTTGATTTTTAGTAGGTATCTACAAAACATCTGAAAAATCAATATAAAACCTTCCCATTCCAGACCCCACATTAAAAAAACAACCAAACAAGCCTGAACAGACCACAGGAAACAGGACTACATCTGGAGGAAAAAAGAAAGATTACCTCTTTGCCAGTGCTAGGTTGCTAGTGAATTCACAATGCTGCAGGTTAATCTTTCAGTGTCTTGAGTTCTGTGCTCTCTCTCTGGGTGTATAAGCAGAGCTCGTCTGGAAGCCCATCACTGTGGTACTTCTCCCTGTCTTCCTATTCTTTGCTCAGTAACATTTTTCTTCTGGATCTTAACTTTGGTTTTACAGTAGATAGCTCTTTCATGATGTTTTGGTTTTTTTTTTTTCATCATTCTTTTGGTCCTTGAATTTATTTTTTTCTAGGATCCCTCTTGTGACCTGAGAGAAATAGCACACTTTGTATTGTCTGAGAGGCTCCTCTCACAGTCCTCAAACACAAATCAATAGAAACAAAATAATTTAAGCTGAAACAACTGAAGAATATTGGTGACTTAAAAACAACCACAGATGTTTCTATAGGTTCTACTCGCCACATAATGCAAGAGATGTGCTCCTTGGAGGATATATATTGTGAGAGATGCACAGTCTGTGCTCTCAGGGAATGATTTAGCAAAGGACCTCAGAGCTCCAAGGCCGGTGGTTCTCAGCAAGTGACAATGGGCTTGAACTAGAGCTGCACAATGATATCCTGATCTATGGTTTAGGGTGTCTGAGCTGTTCTGTGGTTCTGCATCTTGAACTGAAGGCTCTTCTTGCTTTGCCTACATGAAGTGACAGCAGCATCTTGGATTGGGCTGTGCAGCTCTTCAGTTTTTCTCTTAATGGACTTAAACTCCTGACTCTTTGAATTGATTTCCCCTCAGCAGATTGTAAAGGGGACCAGAACAGGGAGGAATATCCTGTTGCTAACCATACCACACTTCTCCTGAGATAGAAAAGTTTCAGTTTTCACAAATGTCAGCACTGGATACCCTTAAGATTATATTTTATGCTTTATAACTTTTTGGTATCTGTATACTGTGGTGAGGTTTTTTTTTTCTTCCTCCTCTAAGTCTCTGCTTATGATACAGGAACAGATACTGACGAATTGTCTTATATTTCTTTAATTGTAATGGTAAAATTCTATTAATAAAAGAGTACTTCATTATTGATAAGCAAGAGTACATACAAGTTTACAATCTTACAATTGTAACTTAAAGCATATATGTTCCTTACACAATGTTATTCTGCCATGCCTGATTGAAAGATAATAGTCATTTTGTGAGCCAGAAAGATCTTACAGCCTCAGTAAGTCTGTAGAGTTTTCTGGTATTCAGGACTCCATTAAACAACTTAAATCCCATTCCATGTTTTTCTCGGCCTTGCTCTTTTTAAGGTGCCACCATATCGGCAAGTCCCAGAGACAGAAGTCTGCAGCAGAATTTGTTTGTTCAAGAATTTGTGCCTCCTGAGAAGCCACCGCCAAAGCAGCAATGGATACCTGATGACACTGAAACAATATGTATGGTTTGCAAAACTGAACGCTTTACTATGGTAAGGAGCAAAATTGAAGCACAGACATTTCTACAACTGTGACCTTAATATGAACACTTGCTCCTAGTCTGTTTCCTAATTTGCGCTTTGATCAAAATTGGCACAATTTAAGTAAGACTGCAGCAAATGTTTTAAAGACCTGCCTCTGGATTTCTTTGGTTTTGCTGGTTTTTTTTTTTTGGGTTGAGGCTGAAAGGATAAGACAGATTGTAGAAATGGAAGAACAAAGGTGCCAAGGACTTGAGCAGATGCAGAAAGAG